>JAEIIJ010018889.1:0-52386 GCA_018904815.1 Drosophila ogumai | reverse complement strand
CCAATTTGTTGATTTTGAAAAAGAATTTAATTTATGCTTACATAATTTTCTACACTTTTAAACCTTTTAATATTTAAATAACCAATATGCTTTTAATTTCTATGATATAAATATCACAAAAACAAAACGTTCTTAAGCCCAAAAGTAAGTAATTATCCTCAGTGTACACATTCGTGTGTATTTTCGTGTATGTATCTGCGGTTTAATGTCAGACACTCGACCAGTTTATGGGGTCGTTGTCTTTCATGGCCAAAACAAAATGAGTATAGTTCTTGATGAACTACTCACAAATGTTTTAGCAATTTCACTTGGCTCTCTACGGATTATTAAATTTACTTTGCTGCGATTTGGCCAACTCAAAAATGGTGAGTGCGAGCGTTGGCCACCTCAGATGGCAGCCACATGTTGTCACCGTGGCGGAATGTTGGGTTTTTCCAGCCGCAAACACCGTCACCCGAAGTGACAGCAGCACCAGCAGCACCAGCAACACCGCCACCATCATCAGCGGCGGCCAACACAAACAATTAGCCTTGCCAGTTGCAGTTGGCCGCAGGGCAACGGTGCGTATGCGTGATTTATGAATGCGGTTCACGATTTTGCGGTTATTAGGCCAGGGCGTGATTAGGAGCCTGAAAACCAGGAGAGCCGGAGTCGAGGAGAGGTTAATTCAATTAGTGTTGTGTTTGCACTCGACCCTAACCAACAGCTTTGTGCTTTGTTTTACTAAATATGTAAATGCAAGTGCATGTGGAGCACAAATTCGATAATTGATTTAAACAATCAATGCACTTTAACTTGAGGCAATCAAGGGTCTGTATAAATATTGAGCCGATTTTCTGCTCCTTTGCCTGCCACTGTCTCCGAAAAATGCACATACATATACATATATAAAAGATATAACACAAAAATCCAATGACTTTTGTTTGAATTTTCGTTTTTGCCGCATTCCCAATGAAAACTGAAACTGAAATTCCCTTTTCCGTTCTGGCTGGCAAATGTAATGGCTGTGCAGACACATTGATAGCCACAGAAATGTTGGCAAATAGCAAAAATTTCACCTGAACCAAAAATTCTCAGCAGGCCAGCGTGGAGTTTGGTTGTTTGGTATTTGCCTTTGACCAACAGTTATGGCCCAGAGGGGACCAGGATGGGGCAGGAAATTCCGAAAAACTACTGGCAATAGTTCTGACAGAATAGAAAATCACAACAAGGGCGGCGGCGGCGGCACAGTGGCAGGCAACAAACAGCAAACAGTAAAAATCAACAGCGGCAAAGAATAAGCAAAAATATTTTCCCTACCTGGCAACAAATTTGCTGGCAAATGGAAAAGCTCTTGGACAGAGGGGTGGGTTTGGGGGGTCAGGGAAATAGGTAGGAAAATATGGATGAACTGATAGATAGGTGGATTCGAAATTAATATGAAGAGTGTGTGCATTCTATGGGAATTTCCAGGGGTGTTTATACAAAAGCAAAGTTTATATATACAAATATATATTGCAGGTAGCTGCAATTGATTCAGCAGATTTCCCAAAAAAAAAAAAAACATATAAGACTCTTTTCATTGGCAATTTCGTGACGTGTGTGTGTCTGTTCAAATAGTTAATAAGTCAGCAAAAGGGAATGCATTCTGTGTATAAAATAAAACTATGCATAGTTATGGAAGGTATTTGGAGATTAAAAAGCATTTTAAAAAAGTCTCTAAAAGTATGCAACGTGCAGTGTTTGCTATGAAAATAGTTTGCATATTTTTAAACATCTTTTAAAGAGATTTTAAGGTTTAATAGCCATTTTATTTATTTTTATTTTATTTAAAATAAGCTATTACGCTAAAGAAAATGTAATTTGCATACACTTTTAGGTATACTTTTGTGGCTTTGTTATGATATTTTTAAACTTAGATTTATTATTATTAATTAAATCCATAAATATCTATTTTAAGTACTCGAAGACGCTAAATATTTTATATTAAAAATCTATAATTTTTAATAAATGCATACCGAAAGGATATACAAAGTTTGGCTTCCCAAACTTGGCTTCCCTTTATTCCTTTCTACTTGCAATTGACACAACTTTCGAGCAAGTAAATTCCTACCATAACAGTTTATTGTTGAAACCAAACTATAATATATTTAAGAGGCCTGTCGAATGGGGACTTGTATCAATAATATATAGAGAGATATCCCTGCATATAACATGCCGCTCTTGAATGCCTAATTGGGCCGTAATTCAATAATTTCAATTAAATTCTCACAGCACACACAAAGAGAACCCATTTCAGATCGAAATAATTTAAATGTGGCCCAGGGACTTTCATTATTGATGACCGTTTTCAATTGCTTGTTTTGCAGGAAGCATATCGTCGCTGGGTCTGCAGTACACTAGTGCCATACTTTGCCGAGCCAAAGGACGTTGCTCCAGCAACGGGTGCAGGAGCGGGAGCAGCATCCTCCGCGGGCAAGAGCAAACGCTCGGCGAGAAGTGCAGCGAGGGGCGAGGTGGCGGCAACAGCGACGGCGACGGCGACGGAGGCGAATGGAATCAAGCATAAATCTCTGAAATTAATCAGCAATAACAATAAATCAAATAACGGCAATAACATGAACGAGCGTCAGATTAATCAGAAGCATGACAAGAGCTCGAACGCGAGAGCAAAGGCAAACGCGGGCCAGGACAATGACCGCCGCAGCAGCACCACCAGCAGCAGCAGCAGCAGTAGCAGTGTGGAGGATGCGATTGGCAGGGAACTGGCCCAGACATTCTACGATGTTGTTGGCCTGTCTAACTCTCGCCACCAAAGAGAGGAGGAGATCCTGGGAGTGGCCATGGATGACGGCAATGAACCAGAACCAGAGCCAGAGGCGGAGGCGGAGGCGCAGGCGGAGTCCGAGGCGGACATGGAGGCTGAGGCCGAACAACAATCCAATAATTTCATATCGACTGCCAATAATTCGGATCCCAGAGCCACGGATCCAGTGATATCAAAACTACACAAGAGGTGGGTGTATTTCAATTTTAATTGGGAATTACATTTTATAGGATTTTTTTTTTCAAGAGTTTCTATTAAAAGTATTTATTACAAGTGTTTATTGGAATTAAATAGATATATCTTAGCTTAATTTGAGAAATAATTAAAATCCAAAGTGCATTTTAAGCTTAAACTCCGGAATTTATAGCTTACCAAAGTAAAAGTTTTTATTGCTATTTTTACATTTAGTTCTTAGTTGCTATAAATATTGTTTCTAATTTAAATTAAATTTATATTAAAGCAGTTAACTGATTAATGGTTATCCCTCTCTCCCTTCAGATCAACACGCAAGGAGGAGTTCCGTAAGCGCCGCCGTATCCGGCCCTGCCTGAGCGTCTGCCAAACCGTGGAACAAAAGTGCCCCTACCTGCTGCCCGCCGATCGCGCTCCCGCGCTGCCCACCCAATATGCCGGCGAGCCGACATTTCTCTGCCTAGGTGAGTGTCCTTTCGAAATACAAATCCTTACATATACCCTAACCAGCTCTTTATTCCCTCCGCCAGATCAAAACATACCCGAGACAGGGGCGCAGCTGGAAAAGTCGAGCTACGGCCCCAACGATTGCTGTTATAGCTACTGCAATGGTCCCTTGTCCGGTATCTGCACTGTGTGCCAGGAGTTCGCCGCTCCGAGAATGTCGGAGGAGGATGCTTCCACCGCTAACAACTCCACCCGCCGCGTACACAACATCACGCTCTCGCTGAGCTCGCATCCCGGGGAGCATGCCCGGGCCAAGAGCGTGGCTCTGGCCTTAAGGAACGTGAGTCGTACCGGCGGGGATCCGGATGCCATGCAGACCCTGCTCGATCGCCTGCCGTACTATGCACGCCACGACGGAGTCTTTTACTATGACGAGGAGGGTGACATGCCGCAGGCGCCGCTTTCCGGCGACTGTGCCGCCGTGCCCTCCGTCTCCAGTCGCTGTACGATACCGTACTATGCCTCCGGCACGGAGGCTGTGGCGGCCCCGCCCACGCAGCTGCTGGTCTGGCTGAGCGCCCTGCTCGGCCTGCTCAGCAGCTGTGGAGCGGCGCGGCAGCGCTGGAGCTGTCAGTGGAGCGCGATGGTCGGTGGTCACGGCAGCAGGGTGACGCCGGGCACGGGTCGCGGTCGCCAGGCGGTGGCCTGCGAGGCCAACTGTCACGAGCAGGAGCTGGTCAGGAGCGGGATCAGGAGCCACCAGCAGCCGGCCAAGTCCAAGGTCAAGCCGCTGAAGTGCACGCCGGGACTCTCCGTGGCAGCCGCCCGCAGCTGGTCCTGGTCGTATACGTATAAGATGACGTGCCGGAAAGTGCGATACTTCAGCAGCAGGAGCAAGTTCAAAGGCCTGACCAACTACGGCGGGGAAGGGGACGCCCGGCCGAGTGCGGTGCGAGTGCGAGTGAGGGTGCGAGCGGAGGAGGGCGGGTGCATTAGGACTAGGAACTATCGCTACTTCTACTACTTCAACTACAACATAAACGATTGGTGGCGGAGATGGTGGCGCTGCCTGAGCAGCGGCGCCTTATAGTGCATGCGAGCGGTATGCGGCCACCTTCAACCGGTGGACGGAGCAATGACGACGTACTCGTACTCTCCCTCTCTCTCTTCTTAGCGAACCGAAACCGAAACCGAAACAAAAACATTAACAAAAAACCAAAACAGAAAAAAAACCATAAGCCAAAAACCAAGTACTTATATAATAGCTAAATCAGAATGCATAATAGATGTGGCATATATGATGGCAGGACGGAAACGGATATGGGAAATACGAAACAGACAGACACAGTAACACAGAAATCCATGGAAATGCGAATTAATGACACGCAAAACAGAAACAGAAACCAATTAAATATTTATGGTCCTCTTTCCAATGAAATAAAAACAAGCATGAATTAATTATAAATCTCTATTGAAACAAAACCAAAATAGCATATTTTATTACAACTAGAACAAAGAATATGAATATTTAATTAAACAAAAAGCAACTGCCACAAGAATAGGTTTTTTAGATAAACGATAACGGAAATACCAAAAAGAAAACAAAAAAAAATAAAACATAAAACCAAAAAGATTTAACAAAACGCATACAACTAAAGTATAAAAAAAAAAACACAAAGCTGGGGAAACCGAAGGAAAATATAAATAGTTATTAATTTAATTACTGGCGAGCGAAAATACGAAAAGTTTAGGTTAGCTAAAAAAAAAAAACGAAAAACAAAAACAAAAAACTGAAGGAAAATTAAGCATCCAAATTTACTAGACTAAAGGAAAATTTTGAAAACTGCGGAAATGAAGGAGGGGAAACCCCCAAAGGCAGGCTGAAGTGCCGCAGGGAAAAGGGGAAAAACATAAACAATTTGTCAGAGGCCGCGTATCAACCACCTTTCAAAAAACAAAAAAACAAGTAAAATGCGAAACGTGAACTTTACTTAAATTAGTTTAAACTTAAAACCGACACATAGGCGATTATGTATTGGGAATTAGCATAGTCGAGAACGAGGGAGCGATTTAATTAACAATTAAAACAATTAACGGCAATGGAGAACTGCTAAAGTGTCTAAAAATGTCTTTATTTAGTTAAAAAAAAAAAAATAAAAAGAGAACAAAGGGAATACGGAAATGAAAACATAACAATTTGTATAATCCAAGTAAATACAAAAGAGCCAAAATGGAAAAATAAAAAACGAGAAGAAGAGTATATAAAGCGCACAGTAAAAACGTATCTTTAAGATTCATCGACCGCCATTGCGAGACAGGGGACTCTATAGAAATTCGGATTCGGGTAACAAACGGAAGCATTACCACATTACAGCCTACATATGTACGGATATATGTATGTATGTACGATAGTTATAGTCAACAACAATGTGCAACGTAAACAGCAAATAAGGTAGCGATCGGAGGGAGGAGAGCAAAAACAACAACAATATGCCTACTATATAAATACTAACAATGAATAATAATACTTTTTGTAATAAAGTGAACCCTATGTAGCATATATATATACTAATTATATATATGAAATATATATATTTATATAATATATATTGTCTTAACAACTTATCGTACATAACTTGCAGCAAAAACGAGAAACCTATGAGAAACAAAAGAAAAACCCCAAATGAAAACCCCCAAAACAGAGAGGAAATGCATAAGAGAAAAACAAACCGACAAGAGAAAAACCAAAAGCGTATATTATTAAGAAATATTCAAATAATTAGTCGTATTTGGTATTAACTAATTAACTATTAAAGTAAGTACTAAACAATTTGAGAGAATCTCTGATAGAGCACACTCGCCCACACACACTCTCACTCAGACTCAGATATAGAGACGCATTCTTTGAGCACTCCAAACGATTCTAAGTTCTTCACCGAATCACACCACCTGTCCACCTGTCCACCTGTCCACCTGTCACATCCTCTCACTTCTTCTTTGGTACTTTCCTATGTTTCCGGGAAAAGTGTTTGGTTCGATTTCCTTCTCTGAGACCCATTTATCGAACGGTTTAACCCACTGCAGGCAGTGTCAGAGTTACCAAGTTTTTAAGTCTATTAGGGGAATGCTTTTCCGCAATGAACTTCTGGGAGAATTTTTGCATTAGAAACTGACGAAATTACTTTAGGAGGAGATATAGGAATACGATGCCGATACGATGGTATGGATTTTGTTAGATGTTGTAGTAGAAACGTAAAAGATATAGCAGCAGCAGCAGCCTTCACAGCGAACAACCCTCCACATCTATCACTCTCTCTCTCTATAAAAATCTCTTTCTATATCTTTCTCTCTCTGTGTTTTATTAGCCCCCATATCAATAAATCATTGTAAATACAGATAACGTATGAACAATTCAACTCGACTACATCACAGTCCTATATATCATTTTCATGATTACAAAAAACGATCCATATTCTACGATTATTTTCTTCCTTGACTTCTTTGCAACTTTATGATTCATTCGCCCCAAAGTTTCCGCTAATTACGGTACTCTTTCAATATATACTACATATATATGCAAGGTATATGTATGGGGTTTACGTGGCCGAAGAACTTTTCATTTATCTCGGCTCGTCGACGGGGTGGTAACTGTATGTACATTTTGAGGCGAATGCAAGACATTTTCTAAGCAAAAACCAAAAAAAAAGAAAAAAAAAAACAAAAGCAAGCACGAGCGGTAGGAGGGCGGGGGTGGCGACGAAACCGTTATCAAAACATTTCAACGGCAGTACGAAACGGAAGCGGAACGGAAACGGAAACGGGGAAATGGAGAGCAAGTAACAAACAGTAAAGGAACAGAAAGAGACAGACAGCCGCTGGCACAAATTGCGCGCATATAGAATGCAAATTGTTATGAATTATTGTGTACTTTTGTAAAACTTTTTGATATATATAATATAGTTAACATGAATAGATGCCTAAATAATAATAAATTAAATGTTAATTTATTTAAATGTAAACAATAAATAGAGAAGGAACTGGAGTAGAGGCCGGCAATGGAGGCGGAGACGAAGACGAAGACGGAGGGCGGGCAATAGGGCATTCCCGGTAAGATCCCCAAGTCCGGCCCCCCAAGCTCCGTATACCCCGGGGGCATTTAGCGTATGTACGAAATAAATTTTAGGCGTTGGACGACGCACAACGGAAGGCGAGGCAGGATCATCTCCTGGTCCCCTGGTCCCCCCAGTGCGCTTAGAGAAAAAACTAGTTGAATTGTGTACGTAATGTGGGTAAAAATCATAGCACCAGATCTGATCCATCGATTGGGCATTACTTTACAGTAGACAAAGACAACATTACTGCATTGAAGCCATCTCATGCGATCCACACACACACAAATTCCAAATCCAAGTCCGAATCAATAACCAATTAGCACGAATTATACAATAATTTTTGTAATTGATTAGCCGCTGCCACACAACCAGAAACATAAGCAAAAGATCAGTCGACGAAACGAATAGCTCCGCTGCAGCGTGCGCTACCAATTATTTTTTACAAAAACCAAAAAACTATTTAAAATATGTAAAAAAAAAATGGAAGAGATTTTTAAAAAGCAAAAAACCGAAATTGGAGACACAAAATTCTTTTTAGGTCAAAAATGAAATTACATAATTGTGTGCCAGGACAAAAACCAAAAGTATAAAAGTAAAAGGAAAACCAAAAATGAAACGTTAAAATGTGTTGTATTTGATATCATGCAAGCGAGCACAGAAACCAGAATCAATGGCGAAAAGTAAAGTAATAATATAAATGAAATTCATAGCGTCAAGTCAAATTTAATTTAATTAAACGAAAACATAGATTAATTTAAAGGAAAGTCACAACAAGCAAAACAAACAACCGAAAAAATGTCTCCGTAAAATTGAAAACCCAGTGAAAACCATAGAAATGTTTGCCTAGTGAAAAACTCGAAATTTACAGTGACACAAGCCCCCCTCTTCCAGATAACAGTAATTTAGTGGAAACTGATAAAAAAACAAATAAACAAAAACGTAAAATCTAAAATCCCACATGAGACAGCTAAAACTTTAAAACCGAAAAACAAAACTAAACTGAAATCTTCTGTACTTGTTATTTAAAACCAAACAAAAAATACAAACCTAAGAGAAAAAAACAAAAGAAAACATAGAAAATCAACAAATTATAAAAAAAACGATAAAAAAATCCAAAAATAGAACACGGAAAAAACGAAATTTCATAGTCCTTAAGCTAAAATCTAAAAAAAAAAATGAAAAACAAAAAACAAAAACGAAAAGAAAGTAAATTCCCCCAGCCAAAACTATCTAAAGTAATGAAAAAGATTTTCAAAGACGAGGACGAAGATGGAAAATAGTAATACTATGTAATAATAAAGGCAACTGGCATAATTATGGTAATTGTAAAATAATTAAACAATGACGTAAACGTAATACCAAAAACGGAAAAAAATCGAAAATAATAAAAAATAAATTGTTGTTATTGAATGTATTTGTATAGAAAAATTATTATGATTATGACGATGAATAATAAATGATTACAAAAATAATAATTATTGTTCAAACCGAAAAAGCAAACAAAAAAAAAAAACAAACAAAACAAATATATATATATACGAGAAAATGCCTTTGACTTCCTCTGACTGGGATGGCGGATAATCCTGGACTCCGCCCGCCGATGACACGTGTCAAGTCCCATGGGTTTTGGTCCTCCAACAAAGCAGCTTTATGGATGCTGCAGAAAAATGGAAAAAAAACGAGGGAAACAAGGGGGAAAAACATCCAGCAAACAAAATAATTAGAAACTCCCAGGGGAAAAGCAGGAACAGAACGGGAAAAAAACGTATGCAAAGGCTGGAAATAACAATATATTTAACCATAAATTCATTAGGTTGTAGTTACTTTTCTCATCTAGTTAGGCAGATTTCATTTTGGGGTAGAGTTTGCCTACTAAAAAAAATATTTTTCCAGTAAAAGCCATAATTCTAGCATCTCTAGCAATTAAGAGATTTTAAATCATTTCAGGAAAAGCCTGAAAGTTTGCTTTAAATTTTTTTAAATAAGAAAAACTCGCAAAGAATTCTCCTATTTGTTTTTTGCTATTATTTAAAATTTTCTAAGAAATTTAAATAATTTTTAGCTATATTTAAATCAATGTTTGGCTTTCTTTAGTCTGAATTTTGTCATAAATTATTTATACCCGACTTCAGGTCTTTAAGCCCTCCCCTTTTGTTTGCACAAAGCTCAAGCTAGAAGGGAGCCGCCTGGCTGAATTCAATTAAATAATATCGCCAAAGCTACAGCCAATATAATTATGCACGCCAGGGGAGTTCTCGCGGAAAATCTTGATTTCCCAGATGCGGGAGCCGGCAAAGTGCCTGCAATCAAACCGAGGGAAACTACTAGCAAAGCCCCCTGGCATGTGTGGAAATCTCGCACGCACTTGCGTTTAAAGTGCCTTCCTGGCTTGGGTTGAGCTCCGACGACATTGTATTACATAACTTTCACTTTTCGAGCAGGTGCTTAGCGGCAGTAACAGCGGCAACATCCGCAGCCACCACAACAACGGCACACACACTCTAATTACGCGCAGACAAAAGGAAAACGAGGCGCAAAGGACGAAAAGGACGAACGGCTGAATGGCAGCCAGGCAATCGGGATGCCGCCATTGCCGAAGCTGCTGCTGCCGCTGCTGCTGGCTCCTACGTCGCGACGTCGGTCGGCTTTAGCCAGGTTTCTGGGCTTCAGATACGTTTCGGCTGGCGAAAGGGAAAGTTCGAGCTGCGGATGCGGGTGCCGGAAAATATTCACAAGCCGTCGTCGTAGTATTCCGGTGATTTTCTCGCGTGCGTTTCTTCACCAGACGCACTTTTTGGCGGCCGGGGTAACTGTTTTTGTTTTCCGAGTCCATTTTGGTGTGTGTGTGTGAGTGTGTGGTGGCTAAATATTTGCCCAGCGTTAACGAGTTGTGCGACAACGGTCAACTTGTGTGTTCGTACATTCGGGCTATTTATTCAGGCGCTTTTTGCGGCTATTTTTGCATACTTTTTGGCGCCATCACAATGGAAACTTTAATTGCAAATGCGTCCAAATCGTTTTCTACGGCATGAAAACTTTATAACTTTATGCGAATTGACAGCGACACGGATTCGTACTCAGGCCCGTGAATAAAGGAAAAAGGTCAATGCTAATTGAGACTGGCATGGCAAATGAGTTGGAAATTTCCCCCAAAAACAAAATAAATAGTTTGAAACTCAATTATATGGAATAGTTTGGAATGTAATTGCTGGGAGCTGGATTTTGGGTGAACCGAATGCTTGGCAAACTTTTTAAATTATAGTTGACAGGCGGCCAGATTAACTAGTTAATTAAAATGGATGGTAAAGGTTAAAGGGTATTTTAATATGGTGTAGAATTTTTCAGGAATGAGTTTAGAGTTTGTTGGATATTTATGCTGTAACAAACAATAAGATATAATTATTTGTGCTATTTTATTCATGTTCAAACTATAATAACTAGAAAATTAATTAATTAAATTAATATTAATAAATTAATTAAATTAATATTAAATCTTGGAACTTTTTAAATCTTTTAATAAGGTGTCCAAAAGTATGCAATTAAAATGTTTACATTGTAGAAAGATTTACACCAACCATAATGTATTGCATGCTTTTAGACTCATTTTCAAAGGTTTAAAAACCGTTGTAGTAACCTAACTTAAAAAACATATTATTTTTTAGTAAAATTAATTCATATTCCCTAATAAAACCCAAGCAATATTCACTAAAATATAAAATACATTCCAAGAAATTCCAAAATAACCCAACAAAGTGATACATTTGCGATTCTTAGTGACTGCTTCATACAAATGACTTCTGTCAGACTTGAATCTTTGCCTCATTTAAATATTTATTGAGGACCTCCCCCCACCCCGTTCAAATAGCGTATTATGTGTGGAGAATGAGGCAAGTGAAACGCGCATTGCCAGGTCAGTGTCAGGCGGCACATCACCTGCTCGTCATCAGCCTCCTCCTCGGCGCCGCATTAATAATTCAAAGCGAGCAGCTCGGCGAGGCGAAAGCTCAGCGGGGACACGAACCCGAGGTGAATTTTCACGAGCGGAACAACGGTGCGTATGACTTCCGAAATCCTTCCTTAGATTCAACAAGAGCGTCGGCGCAAATGCCTTCTTCGCAGGAAGCGGAAATGAAACTACATACAGCAATCGCAAGCCACGCAGCGTCTTCCATGTTCGCTGGAATCCCAATGAGAAATTCATTGTGGAGAGTCGCGAGAATCCGGCCATAAACTCCTCCAAGTTGGCCCCGCATCCACGGCTGAAGGTCTCCAAGAACACCAAGCTCACGCTGAGCCCCAAGCTGTACCTCTGCCACGACAAGCACTCGGAGCTGTGCCACAACAAAACCCAGCAGTTCCGGCAACGCATTGTCCAGACCTTCGAGAAGGCCATGATTGAGTCGGTCAACGAGTCCCAGGCGAATCACTACAATGTGGACTACAAGCCGGTGTTTGGGGACAGCTTCGAAGAGCAGTACTATCCCTCTACGTGTCTGGTAATGGAGGCGGGCGTGCGAGTCCTGCGCCGAAAGGATCCACCTTTTAATAAGCTGCCCTTTGGGAGGCTTTTTCCACGCCAGAAGCTCTTCCGCAATATCAAGGACATCAAGACCTGTGCGATTGTGTCCAGTGCAGGATCCCTGGCAGGCTCTAAACTGGGTCGATTTATAGGTAGGGGAATAAAGTAAAGAGCTGAAATAATTATATTTAATTAAAGATTAATTAATGAAAATATTTTATATGTGAAGGAAAGTAGTTGCAATGATTCATAGGTGATTTTAAAACAATTAAAAATATTATTCAGGCTAAATTTAAAAGAAAACCCCGAGTTTTCTGTGTCTCCAACCCCTCCAAGTACCCATTTTTATTGAGAACATCCCTGAAACCCATTTTGTTTTATTTTTTGTACATTACGAAACTGCAATCGAGGCAGCAAGACTGCAAAAACTTCAGCCTGCATGCACAATTAGTCGGAAGAGAACGCGCTCATGAACAATTTGATTTACTCGTCTACTCTAATTCCGTTTATTTATAATTTTCTGCTTTTATTTCGCTCTGCCCTGCTCCCAGACACGCACGACATTGTGATGAGATTCAATCACGCGCCAACGCAAGGACACGAGGTGGATGTTGGCAGCAAAACCACAATTCGTGTGGTGAATTCCCAAGTAGACTTTGCACGCAGTTCCGCACTTTCGATTGCATTTGCTAAGCACTGCAGTTTTCTAGGTGGTCACCAAGACCGAATTCGACTTCACCCATGCCCCCATCTTCCGGAATGTAACGATCGCCGCCTGGGATCCGGGCAAGTACAACGGCACCCTGGAGGATTGGCTGACCAGCGCGGACTACGATCTGTTTACCAACTATGAGATATATAGGCGTCGCTATCCCAAGTCGCGGGCCTTTCTCATTGATCCGCATTCCGTGTGGCGACTCTGGCAAAGTTTGCAGATGTTTGCCGGAAATCGACCAATCAGTCGGAATCCTCCCAGTTCCGGGTTTATAGGTGGGTTCTGAATTGCCTTTATTCCTTATTTTCTCTTAAATATTTCGTTTCTCCTGCTGCTCCAGGATTGGCTTTACTACTGCCCCACTGTCCGCAGGTGGACTTCGTGGAGTACGTTCCGTCCACTCGGCTCAATGGACGCTGTCACTACTACAGCAAAGAGGTAAACGGTCATCCATAAACCATTCCTCCTCTTTCGCTTGACATTCCATTTTTTACCCAGATGAACTCCGCCTGCACCTTCGGCTCCTGGCATCCCCTGGCCGCCGAGAAGCTGATGGCTTTGGACATGAATATGGCGGAGGACGATGACATGTCAGTGTTTCAGTTTGGCATTCTGAGAATTCGCCGGCCGGACAAGCTGCTCTGCGGCTTCAACTTCTTTGGCTACTGAGGAGGAGGAGGAAGAGGCGGAGCAGTCAAAGGCAGAGGAAGTACTTCGCGGACGGAAGTGACAATCCAGGTGCATTTAATCAAGCGGTTTTCATCGAGTGCAATAAACAATTCAGCTTTGCAATGAATATAAACTGAAGTGTTTGTCCCGAGGGGCTTCTCTGCGGATGAGGAGGCAGTCCCAGTCTCCCAAGTGGCCTTCGTTGCCTCCTCTTGATTGCTTTTCTTGGGCTCGCAAGAAAACAAAGACGAACAGAGCAGAACAGAAATTATGACTGGCTGCGCGGATTCATGTTTTCCTTTGCCATTAAATGCCATAACTGTTTGTCTACACGGGCGACCTGAGTGCAATAAGTATTATTATTATTATTCCAGTCCCAAGGATTCCGCCAGAGTGGGTGTGGGTGTGCGGCAGTGTGGGCGTGGGCGTGTGGGCGAGGTGAGGAAGGAAAGTACTCATTAATACGTGATGCGGCACAGCGGACGTGCAGCGACTCCAAAGTGAAGAGGGTCGGAATTATGATGGCAATTTTTTGTTTTCTTTTTTTTTTTTTGCTGGCTTAAACGCTGCGTATACGCAATTAAATAAAAATATAGCCAAAATAAATATCGAGATTCCATTGAACCAGGAAAAGGACACGAATCGATGCGAAGCGAAATGAAAGTTATGGCCCAAGGGCACAGCCCAGCATCACAAAGGAAAGCAAAAGGCAATTTAAAGTTTTTCGGAGATAAACAAGGTGCCAGTAAAAGGAAAAATATAACCCAGCAAGTTTCTTGAACTCCTTCATTATTCCACTTGTCGGGAGTTTGCTCCTTTGCATTTCAAAGCCCCAGAAAGTTCACCTAACTCGGGTTCAAAAAAGGTAAAAAATAAAAAACAAAAACAAAAGAGCTCCTGCTGCCTGCATTTGGAATATTTTGTTGAATTTTTACATTTCAGATTTTTATTTGACAAATGCAAATAGCCAGACAATTCACGTGTTTATGTTTGCCGCTGGGCAATTCTTTGTTTTGGTAATTGGACGGCACCTGAGCTTGCACTGGACCCTGGGCATTTTTGGTCAACAATATTTTGACATTTTACAAGCACTTTTTCGCTGTATTTTTGATCGTTTTATTTTGTGGATTTCTGCGGCTAAAGCTCTCTGCGCAGGCGCGGTTGTTGCCCTCGTGTGAACGTGTTCGCCATGCTGATAAATCAACAAAACAAAATTATTAATTTTATAGCGAAAAGTCATAAAGTGACTGCTGAGCGTGGTATGCTTCTCTATGGTAATATGACTTCGATTTTGGGTGGATCTTTTAAGGTGAGTAAAGGAATGGGAGCTTGCTTAAATAATTTATTAAATATTGGTAAATTTATTGGTGCTTTCTTAAATAATTTATTAAATATTGGTAAATTTATTAACAATAATATCCAGTTCGAATAACATATAGAAAGGGTATGCCAATTCAAACTTCCCAAAGCTGGCTTCCTTTTTTTATTAAATAAAATATCTATATTTGTGGGAAAAATTATTGAAGACTTCTTAAGAATTTTTATAATTAAAATAATTTCTTTGGAAACCTAATATAATTCTAAGTACAATGAAAAAACTCTTACGCTAGCCTTGAGCTCACAGCAGCAGCTTCCCAGAAACATTTATATTTCTCAATTAAATAGCATATAGTATATATTCCCGTCCACGGAAGAGCACTCCCCCCACACCCCCCATTAGCGTCGCCCTAGTTGGAGTGCAGCTTCTATATAGTACATATGTAGAATGCAAATTAGAAATGTTGCCTTTTTATTGGATTTTTATCGACTGCTGAATGACAGACAGCCCCGGCCGGCCGAGAGGGTCAGCAGTGACATGGACATGGACATCTGTTTTGAGAATCGGAATAGCTTGTCGGCGTGACACTCCTCCGTCAGAAGTTGCTTCCAGTCCAATGTTTGTGCTAATTGAAATCAAATGCCAGTGTCTGCAGGGCTAGGCAGAGGGATGATCCACAGAGAGCAGACTCTGCGATGATGATGACTCAGCGGCACTTGAGTGAAAATAATATTATTTCGGTTTTCTTCATTCGGTTTATTCATTTGCATTGCACGTTTGCTTAGCCTCAGCTGCCTGTGGTCTGGCCTGGGGCTTTTGTATTTATTAAATTGTATTTTCGGGTGATAGCGTTACTCAAGAGATTTCCAAGAACACCCGGGATAGTCAGGCAGACGAAATATGAACCATCGCTTGTGCATTGTCAAAGGGTTAACCCATATGCCATCTGGGTGCTATGGGTGATGCCTCATCAGGGTGTGTCCTACGACCACAACACGTACCTTACTGTGTCTGTTTCGGCCAAGATCCAGACAAAAGATGGCCTGCGAGGAGTCAAGGTCGGCGGACAACTTTATTTATCTTTCATTAAACTCAAAAGTAATATATGAGTGGCGGTGCAGCGGGACAAGTATACTTAAAGTAAGTTTATTTGCTGGGTGTGCGTTGGATTCTCGCTAATAAATTGTCCACTTTTCTGTAAATTGCAGTTGTATAGCTTACTAGTTGATAGTAAAAAGTACAAAGGAACTGTTAAAGTCAAATAAAGTATCGTTAAGGATATAAGAAACATTAAATAAATTATTATAGATTTTATTTACGAGCTAAACAGGCTCACATAGTAAACTAGAAAGCGTTTGAAGGCCTCTATTTTAAAGAGAATATTACTTAAAAGGGTTAATAAAATTACAAAATAAAATTAAAATAAAATATTATTTATATTTTTAAATACATATATAGAAAATGAAGATATTAAACTGCTAAGTAACTTCTATTTTATACAAGAAATCAAGAATTTTAACACATGAAATGTTCCTTCTAATAAATCCCACTTTTATACAATCGTTCGTACTTTGAACAAAGATTGCTGCTTTGAAGGATTTCTTTTTACCCAACCCCGAATAAGGAGCGGTCCCATCAATCAGCGGACTTAATCAAAACAATCACTCCTTCTCAATCAGACTTCCTGCTTGGCATTGAATTATTCTTTTGTATATCTAAAATCCTTAGTTTATTTGTTTTGTGCGACAGCCATTTCAAAGTATTTAATTGAGAAACAAAAGCAGACATTACAACCGATCTTCAGTTTTTTTCCTTTATTTTCTTTTTTTTTCGAGGAAGAGAGCGAGAGGACGACATTCCGGCACGTTCGAGTGCGTATAAATCAAAATATAAGAACAATATAAAGCGAAGTTTAGCATCGCAGCGAGCGAAACCAAAAACAGAATGAATCGGGCATGCATTTCAAATGATTCAACTCGACTCTTGGACTTCAGGCAAAGATATCGCGTGAATAGGAGATATAGGTTTCCCGATCGAAGGGACTATCACTTGGGGTGACTCATAAAATTAAGAATTAAGTAAGGATTGCAGTAACACGATGCGTAAGTCTTTACGTTAAGTAAATGCAATGTGAATAATTTTCCTTATCTCTAAATTACAGCTTATTGACCTTTAAGTATAGCTTTGGGAACAAATTTTGATATATGTCATTGGGTTTAGTGATTCACTTAATTATTTATAAACTTAAAATTGATTGATTTATTTATTTATATTTTTTATTGAGACCTCAGATAAGTCTCCCTTTAAAAATCTTACTAGCTTCTTGTGAAGATATATAATTGAATGGAGATGTCGACACCACTTTTCCCAGCCTCAACTGACTCACTTTATTATAGAACCGATTGTGAACCGATGAACCCGATCTCCGATGCGTAAGTCTCCCGTTATGCGAACTAAACGAGGAAGATCCCAGCACCGCAAACACTCGAAAGGGGGTGATGACAGGGAAGGACGTTGCTGTGATGACTGTCGCCTCCAATCGGAACGGAGCAGTGCGGCTCCGATCGCAACATAACGAAACGGGGGATCGCCTTGCGGCCCGGCCATATAAAAGAATCTAAGTTGAGAGCTTGAAGTCTCAGTCTAGCGCAAAAAACGCACAACGAACTTGCAGTTACGGCAGCTTGCTGCAGCAAGGCAGATCCTAATTTAAAAAATACAAAAATTAAAAGCAATCGAAAATAAGCAAATTAACGAGCGCCGCAAATTCCGGTAAGAGTGAGAGAAAGCTGCGCCCTCGGGTGAATCATCTAACAGTCGTCGTACTAACTGCTAGCTCACTAACTGGGCTAGCCAACAGCCGGCTAACAGCGCTAGCCTGAGGTGAGTCCCCGAGCTTTAGCTCCTGTTGCTTTGTAATCACATGCAAAGGACGCAAGGGAGGAGGCGGAGGAGTGGCTTCATACTTTCAACCACCAAAAACGAGGACTATCAAAGTGTGTTTGTGTTTGTGTGTGTTTGAGCATGTGTTTTTATGGATGTTCGCGTGACTCGTAAAGCAGCTACCATTAGACCCACACACACGTACAGCTAGGCAGGTGGGCAGGGAGGAGGGTGGCACAAAGACGACGACGCGAAAGGCAGAAAAAACAGAAAACCAGAAAGCAAAAAGCCCGAGACGAGTCGCATTCGGAACCTGCTGGGAATCGGTCGCTATCGCAGCTCTCTGCGGCATTATTCATTATTCTTAACTGAATTGTAGTAGAAATGCCAATAACCTAAACAGGGATATTTCGGTTATACTCAGAGAATGTGAAATCTAGTGAATAAAGTGAATCGAGTGAATCAAGTGACTGTGAGTGAGAAGCCCCTTTGAGTGATAGTGTCTGGGTTCGCGGGCTCTTATCTAAGAACTAAGATCTAATCGCAGCAATCGGCCGAAAGATAATGCCTGATAAAGTTTGAAAGCAAAACGGCAAAGAACTTAAAGAAAACAGAGACGATTTTGTGCAATATTTGCTGGAGGAACACACACGGGTAACCCAACTGCCCTGATTATTATTATAACACAAATTGTTTCATGCAAATTTCATAACGAAAGTTTACGTTTTCTGGATGGTAAGTGAGTCATCTTCGGGGACCGTTTAAAACATCTTTTGTGGGGACTCTGACATTGCCTAAACAATCATCACGTAGAGCCGCTTTGTAGAACATGAATACATATAATTATAGATCCCACTAGGCAGATACTTCATATACGTTATATCGGCTTTGCCAAACGACTATCAAAGCCCGACCGTGACGTGATTGAGTTTTTGAAAAATAGTTATTCAGTTTTCGCACTCAAAGTCAGCCAGTACAAATGATATACTGGCTGCCTGCCATACTATATTCATATACAATTAGCATTATCTAGTGCCCCATCTGTATGTCAATTATAAATATACACATATAGGTTCTGCTTGGATCGCCGCAGTTCAAAGGCAAAAGTCAATGCAAAATTGCTTGTTTTTGAGTTTTGGGTTCACTCCCCTTCGGCCGGCAAAAGCCAACAAACTTTCCACTTACTTGGTGATGGTTTCAGCGGGGGAAAAATGCTCTAAAAATACCATAAATAGTTGTCATTAAAGGCAGAAGAAGCTCATAAATATTTCATTGTTCCAACTGCATCGCAGATCACAGCGGGGCGACCACGACGACAAGTCGACTTGTCTTCTTCCATTGCCATAACAGAAGAAGACTATATAAATGCATATATATATATATCCAGGAGAGGGGGCCAGTTGCACTTGGTCCATGAATAAATGGCTTTGACTTTTATACCACAGCCTCCGCTTTGTTCTGCCAGAGACTCAGGAATTGTTGTCGTTAAGGGAAAACGTCTCTCTTTTGTTGCCATTATCTGGACACGTTGGATTTAGCTATTCGCATTTTAGCTGAATCTTCAACTCGTGTTTGTAAACAATTGTTTTTGCAGGCGATTACTAGATCTGTTTGCTCGGCGAGGTGGCAATTTACTTCACGTGGCCACTGGCACAGCCGCTGCAGGCTGACTCAGCCCCAAATTGCACTCAATTGACGTTAATGGAATGGAACAGCCGCACATTAAGATATATCATTGATTCCCAGAAGGAGATAGAGTCAAAGATGAATAGCTCATTAGCACAGATTCCCGCTTGAAATCTGGTTGAGATCTGGGTATTGCCATTGATTTTTATGGGTTATATGTGGGAGAAATCGAAAAATGAAATTCCCATTTTATTAAAGGGGTTTTTTAATATTTATTTTATTTTTTTATACTATTTTAGAAATTCATTTCAATGATTAAACAATTTTTTTAATAATTTAAAACTGAAACAAGGCCGTTTTGTTATAATTCAGGGCCAAGTCATTTTATTATTTTTGTTTATGCTGTCTTTAAGCTGTTACAACATCACACACTGCGAAATACGGAAATATATATAATTATAAATTATTTATAGAAACATTTAAGAGCCAGTACGTGCTCTAGAATAGAGAAAAGATAAGCCCTAAGAAGAAAATATAAGAAATATTAATGATTGGGAGATCATTTAGACTTGCAAAAGATATATTACAAAAGAATTATTTATATCATATTAAAACACAGTTAATTTCCTAATTCTATTACCCGTTTTAATCATTTAAAATAATGACTTTCCATTTTTCGCACTTAATTTGCATAATTCCAGAAACTATTAAACAAAAAGCAAAGACTAATAAATTTACTTGACACGAAACGATCTCCTTGGGAGGTGTGCCCCTTAGTTTTTACACAAGGTATAAAAAGCCCTCATTTATTGGCTTATTTGTTTACGCATTACTCATACGTTCATTGAGAAACCGATTGGCCACGGGAAACCCATACCGCAAGATTCATTCATAAATATATATGTATATATAAACAGCGATATATTTTGTGTGAGGCGGAAATTCGAGAGACAAAAGCTGTTAAAAAGCGGGAGGGACATGCTAAACTTCAAGATAAACTGTCAATAGCCACCGAATTTGTATCTGTAGCTGCTGCTCTGCTGGACCCGCGCGCGACTCATGACACATTTGGATGATTCCAAGAAACCGCATTACTCATACGCCCCCCGCGCCCGCCAAAGAGCAAAGAGTGAGAGGTGAGAGGAGAGAGGAGGCGAGACCAGGGGAAGGGACAACTTCGATTATTGGCAACAGGTTTCGGCCGCCTCCCCGGCATCGGCATCAACGCTGGCGGCTGTTAAGGCCGCCCGTGAGCTTTTCCCCTTTCTTCTTCCATTTGGCGAAAAGCTTCGGCGATCGCTGCCTCAGCTGGCTTCGCTGCCGCCGCTGGCATCGCTGCTGGCGCGGGCAGAGAAGTCGTCGTCGGCTTTCCAGCGATCGCCGAAGATCAGTTGAAATTTGCGCGTTGTGCAGGGCGGATGTGTCTAGCGGCGAGAAACAGAAACGAAGTTCGAGTCAGCCAAAAGCCAAAAAATATTATTTACCAATAATAAACCCGCAAATAAACCGACAACGATTAAATTGAAAATAATATATATACGAGATAATCGAAGAGGGAGATATCAAATCAAATCAAAAAGTGAACCGCGTTCAGTTTTGAGTTTTTTGTTTTCGAAAAACGCGGAAGCGCGCGCTAAGATGGAAGTGCCAGCGAGCAATTAGTGCAGTTTCTCGTCCAGACATAAAGACACTGAGAGACAAAAGGATAGCCCAATAAATAATAAGCGACGACACATCCACAGCGGAATATAAACAACAACGACGACGACGACAGCCACGGCTAATTAATTAATTTGTAAGTGTTGCAACAAAGGCAGGAGGGGCACGCATAGTTCATTGATCCGAAGCTGCAGCTAAGTCGGCGGACATCCCACTCGCTCACTCAATTGGAAGGTCAAGCAGGGCAACCGAACCCATTAATCAGGCCTAATTCCAAGCATTTGGTCCCCCAACCCGAAATGCACTCCACTTTGGAAATGAACTTGAATCGAAATCGGTTGGAAATACATTTCGAAATGCGCCTAATTTCGAAAAGTTGGTCATATCACTAAGGTCAAGTTCTAGACAAACACTCGGACCGCGCCGTGTTTATTATGGGTTTTAGTGCAGAGACTCATACCCCCAAATATTTATTGGGATTTTCATATATACTTGTAGTGTAAATTTCCAAAGCATAAGTCCCCCGATTCCTACCATATCTTATCGCTCACGGGGCATAACACACTTGCGTTGTGGGAAAGTCAACTGATAAGGTGAACAATGCCAAAAGGCTATAGCAATTGGAATTTCTGTGTTGTTGGGCAACTTTGGGGGTATTTTTCTATATGGCCAAACTGGTTGGAATCCAAATTTATTATAATTAGCATCTCTTTAGTCTCGTGTGACTCACTTTCAGCTCTTCGCAGAAATTCGATTCACATTCCCCGAAAAAATAAAATTTCAGAGAACTCAAACCGGTTCAAAGTTGGCCAAAAGACAGAGAGCTTATCAGCCTCAGTAGGAGCCAGAGTAGGAGCCCTCATTTATGACCCAAATCGGGTCAATCGACCACACACCCAGCGACGTGTTCTACATGTCGTATACGTAACCGCTCCGATTAAAGTATTAGGGCAAAGCCAAAGAAAACTTTCGCGTTGAATGCAATTTCGCCATCGACCCAAGAGCACTCCACTCAGGAAAGGCTGGCGAAACTCGCTTTTATTGATCTAGCACAGGACAGGCGAAATGCGTCCATTGTTATGACAACCCACAGTTCGGATTCCAGGACAGAGCAGCGGCCCCACTGGAACCGAACCCTCAACCCGTCAGCGGTGTTAACCACACGGCGCTAACCTTAAACTGTCAGCCCGCCGACCTTCAACCCAGACAAACCCAACCATTTGCCCAAAACAGTACAACGAAAAAAAAAGAGAAAATGGAAATTGTTTATGGTATTTGCTTAGCAGAAATTATTGTAATCAGATAACGCCCCGGCCCGATGGTGATGGTGATGGCCTGTGCGTATATTCATTATATACATATTTGCATGTTCATTTGTCTGGATTCTAGCAGCTAATTGCCGGACATAAAGCGGCCCCGAAATCCCCCGGCGATTAGTCAGTAACAACAACCCGCTCGGCCTATACCATGCATATATATATTATATATTTGCAGAAGCGAGTGCCTGCCACTTGGCGTATACTTGATATGACTTATCGCACTCTTTTTCTGCTGATGTCACATCTTGGCCGTAGGGGATAGCAGATCTATCAGCATAGGTGCAAGATATAGTCGGGATAAACATCTCCATAAACCTGAGACTTTACTTAGACAATTCTGACAGTTGTCTTGTGCCCTAGGTCAACACTTACTCCACAGACAAATCAACAACAACATCAACTAAGGAAAACTAACTGCTGGCTATTTTTAGCAAACCAAATATCAGAATATACACACTGAGGCCCCGGCCAAATCCTTTACGGTTATTGCTGACTTGGTATTTACCGGCGCACAGTCTAAAATTAAATTCTAATTGGAGTCTAAACTTACCCCAGAGCCGTTTATGACGTCCGAGCTGGCCAGACCACAGACGACCACATGACTTGATACGCGTTTATACTTAGGTATATCTCGCCGATCAAAATATCAGCCGCAGGACAGCTGGGGCTGCCGCGAGGAGAGCTCTCAGCGAATTTGAAATGCTCTCGGGGATTAGCAAGATATGGAGGCAGATTCTGCAAATATTTGTCCACCGATAAGGAGATATTCTTAGGCCGAGGACTTAATGGCTTCACAAGATGCGAGGAGAAAGCAGCCTGTCGCCAGGTTGTTGTACTTTTCTCAGCCATAAAAAGAGTGTTGTTTTGCCTGGTCTGATATAGTTGGTTGTATATTAGATTTAAAGTTATTAGGGTATACTTAGACTGTATATATTCTTAGAGCTCGTTTGCGGGGGGTCTCGCATATTTAGAGGGTTTCTCCATCCTTTCCAAGTGTACGTAAGAGTGTAAGAGGTGTAAGGAGGCCTGCTAAGTGGACGTACTCGAGTTGTACTATTTTTTACTACGACTCGGATTACAACCGATATCCCCTGACCCCACCACAGGCCGCGAATCTTGGCCACTTCCGTTTGCCGTTCCACCTGCCACAGAAAATGTGTGCCACATTCAACCTGTTGGTCGGGAAAGAGCGGCAAGAGTGGAAGTTGGACACGATTTCCGTTCGCCCTTTTGCACTTGTACTTGGCCTGGTCCGTTCTCGGCGTTCTACGTTCTATTCTGGACAGTGGCCTGTTCCTGCTGGCTGCTTTATTACTCCGCCCCGGCTTTATGAAATATTAATTGACCTTCTTTCCACCTTTGCCTTGCAGTGATATAAAGTTCAAAGTGCCACAGAGCAAGTGGAACTACATGACAATTACTAAGGGAACTACCATCCACAACAGAAGCAATCACAGCAATAGCAATAGCAACAACAACAACAGCAACAAAATGACAAACTGCCAAAGTTCAGTGTTCATAGTCGTAGGCACCCTGCTCTCCATTCTGGCAGCGGCACAAGCGGCCCCCGTCTCTACCACCACACAGGCCGAGGTGAGTACATAATTAAGTTATTAAATTAAATTCAGAAATACAAAGTAAAAAAACAGTTGAGTGATTCCCAGTAAATTGCAAAATTAAAGCAGCGTTTTCGATGCATCTATAATTTATATAAAAGCTTGTAATGCCTTTCGTTCCCAGGCATAGCACAAAATGTAAAGCATGTAATTGGAAAATAATGGAAAATTAATAATAATAAGAATTGCAAATCACAAACAGAGGAAAATTCTAGAGTGTAAATGGGAGTTTATTAGTTTATTATTAAAAATTGAAAGTTTAAAGTTTAAAGAACTTTAATGTACATTCTCTTCGATTTATCTATAATTTATTTGTCCCATGACATTGCTGTTTACATTTTATATTTTATATAAAAACCATGCATTTCACAGAAATTAAAGCTAGTAATCAACAAATATAAATAAATTACAAGAGTTGCAAGCTTGGACTCATATAAAAAACAAATTAGTAATGGCAATCTCTTTAAAATTAACTTCTGATTAGTTCAGATAAATCTCTGAATGAATTTACATGCTTTAAAAATAAAACTTTTCCATATAAATATTATACAAATTCACTGGAATTTTTCTCCAAGTGCCTTAGCACAATAACAGTGACCAGGAAAGAAATCGGAATGGAGATGAATCATAAACGGAGTCCGAATGATTGATAAGCGGGGGAGGGGCGGGTTTGTTGCACTTGAGGTGACAGTTAACGGCCTGAGATAGCCGCTTTGTTTCTGCCTCTCCCTCCATCTATCTCTCTCTTCATATATATAGTATATATTCTATATAGTAGCCAGTCTGTAGCTTTACTTCCGATTTGCATGACAAACGTGCCAGGCGCTCAGCTCTCCGAGTTGGTTGCATTCGCAAATTATACTTAATTTAAAACTAAACTGAGCAGTGTATATCGGTGGATATTTTGTATGCAACAGGCTCACGCGCATTGCATGTCAACGGAAATTTTTGTATTCCACACACACTGGCACACCCACTAGGTTTTGGCCCGGCTCAGAGGCTTTGGCCTTAGCCTTAGTCGGATGGCTCCGAAAAGTGCATGCCGGCTAATTGCAGTCTATCGTCTGACTATCCAGTTATCGTTATCGCTATCGCTCGTGACATTGGTCAGCGGAAAACGTGGCTTTCCACAAGGAAAACTCGCACGCCATTGACATGCCAACGAATCGATTCGAATGCACTCACTATATTTCGAAACGGAGGGGGGAAAAGCAATTTAAATAAAATCACTGATAAGCTTTGTAAATTAACTATATATTTTTTTAATTAGTAATAATTATATAAATGGAAATTGATTTTCTTGACGTATGATTCAGAAATCCACAGCTTTGTGGAATTATCAAAGTTCTTAGATGACTGTTTAGACTCTTATCTTGAGGCTTTATAACTTAATTTAACCCTGATAAGCATTGCCATTAAACAAATTTGAAAGTCATTAAATCTTTTTATTATTAAACCAACATCTGGTAGAGTTTATTAAGTTTCCTCTCATACAAAATAAGGTTTCGCGAAGCATAAAGCGCAGTAAAATTTGCCAGAACCTGTGAAAGTTCAACAACAGCCTTATAATTTATTTAAGCCCAGTTAAAACCATCCAACACCTGACTTAAAAATGCTCAATATAATGGAAAAGCCCAGCAGGAGACACCTCAACTTTATCTACCAACTGCATTAAGTATTCTTTAACAAATAAAATTTATAGAGCCACCAAAATATTGTGATAATAATAGCCACATAAATTAAAGTAACTTGTTTTCCACGCTCACAATTTATAAATATTAATCTCGCGTTAATTGCTTGTCATGATCGCTGTTTAGCCCAATGCAATTACAATTTACAAATTTTATACAACATTTGAGGGAGCTGCACAGCACGTTTGCGCCCAGAGGTGTATTCTACCCGAAGCTAATCACGTTTTTGTTTAGCCACAAACTTGCATAAATTAATCGGGGAAGTCACTTTACGGCCAAAGCAAAGCCATTTACAATTTACAGAGAACCTAGAACTTCCTGATTGGCCATTTGCGATCAGCTCTCCCGATCGGGCGATATGTAGCAGGTGATATATCCACTCGATCCGAATCGATTCGAAGTCAATTCTGGGACTCGGCACGCATGAGCGCGTGCTTAACATTGCTTTGGCTTTTATTTAGGTTTTATTTATTTATGTTTTACGTAATAGCTCGACTGCCCGGCTAATTGGTATGTTGGCTGCGTCGCCAATAACTTGGCTCGTTGTCGCTGGCCAAAAGCAGCGGCGACAGACGACCGGCGACGTGTTTGCCTCCAATGCCAGGCTCTTTGTTCTCCCCGGACTCAGAACTCTTTCCCCATAAATCTCCCACCGAGAGAATGCAAATCGTGCAGACCACCGCCGATGATTCGAGGAAGTCGTGATGCGCTAAATCTCTCTATAAATCTCTGGCAAATCTCTCCCCGATCAAATTGCATTCGCTTAATAATCCCCACCGATTCGATCTGGATTTAACAAAACTAAGTAGGAACCAGTAGACGAGACTACTGTTACGGAGAGTGAGTCATCCGAAAGTAGCTCTAGCCGCACATAAAGGCGCTGTCAAGAGGTTAATTACTCGCACCCATCAATGAAATTGATATGAGCTCAGAGGCATTCGGGCATTCGTCATCGAGCACGCAAAAAAAAAGCCCAGAAAGCTGGAGGAAAAACTCCAGAGTAAAGTTTCTCCAGGCTAATTATAGTTGGGAAACTCGAGAGAACCGCTTTCCCTCTTCCTTGGCCAACTTAACTAATCAATAGCCGTCGGAATTTGTTTGCTTTTTGCCAGGTTTTTGATGGATTCGCCTATGAATTAGTTGCGTGCGACCTTCGGGAGGTGCCAACAAAATGCACAAACAAAAGGATAACCAAACGCGGCTGCAACGGCAGCCTTGCCACTTTGGCAAACAATTGATAGCTTTCCTTTTCCTTTTTTAGGACTCCCTAAGGTCATCTATATGAACTGGCTTAGCATTTCACGCGTCTCGCCATAAACAACTGGCCCAAAAAAGGCATTGCAATAAAATCCTTTTTTTTTGCGCTAGAGTCTTTGCATGAATAGCGCTTTTTATTGTCCGGTTATCTTAGCATCTTGACGCTTATTTATCGCCATGTGAATTAGCCACTTGCACTTGTTGGAAACTAAAACAAAAAAGTGGCAAAGAGACAGGGACAGACACACCTCTTGGGGTGGAAATGTCAAATATTTTGTGGGAGTTTCCTATGCTAAGCAGACCCTTTGAAGTAAATGTCAAGGAATTTACTGGCAGAAGAACAGTTTTTATAGTTTTTATTCTATTGAAAGAATAAAAAGAAGTTTCTTTAAAGTTTAAAGTCTTTTTAGAAGCCATTTTAATTAGTAAGCTGCACTCTGTGCAGAAGCTCTTAAAAGCAAAATAAACTCGCTTTATAACCCAATTTCGGAATGCAGATACCCAACCAAAATTCTGTGCAATTAAAAGCATTTCTTTCTCTCGCTCACTGGGGTCCTGAATTGAATTGAAATCGTTATACAACTTTTAAGCTGCATTTAAGACAGAGCAGTTGGCCCAGTTTCAGTCTCTGTCTGCATTTCGGCTTTGGTTTTGGTTTTGAGTTGTCTGTTTTCCTTTTTATTTTTCATCCCAATCTCAATCTCAATCCCGAATGGTATAGAAACCCAGTTTATAAGAAGTGCCGCCAAATGAGGCGCCTGCGCTTCGATAATGATGTAATCGCCGGGTTATAAAAACATTTAAACAAGTTAAGCCTGTTTGCCTAATGGCCAGCGGGATTGGAAAACTCGAAATGCAGGCGCAATTTTGATGGGAAAATCGCCAGCGGGGCAGAAAGGAAAGCCTCCTACGCTATTTGCCTTTAATTGTCGCCGACACTTTCGTTTATGCACGTGCCACGCAAATATTTGTGCAACTAGGTCTAGGTTTGTTTGCACCAAAATCGAGGGGGGAAAAGCGCACGAGGGAAATGCAGGGAAGACCCTCGCCCGCGGTGGCGGTGGAAAGTCAACGACCTGGCTGACCCACATTCCCAGCGTAAACTAACCACGCACCCCCGAAATACGGAATAAGCAATACGGAATAAGGAAAACGCCGAACGAAGCACGGACGTGGAAGCCAAGAGTTTTCCGCTGGGCAATAATTTTCCCATCAATTTCAACCGAGCACGTTTGTCGGCGAATGTCTGTATATACGAAAAGTGTACACAAAACGATACTTGTTTATAATTTATGCATGTCCTGTTCTTGTTTCTCGACCGGAAATAAACGAGGCGGAGTGCGCCTTCAATTTAAATGGAGAGAAAACATTGGGTGGGTTAAGGAAAGTTCAATGACTTTCGGGAGCAGCAGGAGCAGCAATTTCCCTTAATATTTGCAGCGCCATTTCCCCTCTCGAAATCAAATCAAGCCGGGCAACTGGCAAACTTTTCACCTGTGCACCTGTGCAAATTGTGTTAAATATTTGAAGGTTGCAACCTGCGAATGTGTAGCACACTTTCCAGAGCTCACAAACAAGCCAGCCCTTTGGGTTGGAAAAGCCCTGCGGACCATTTCCTGCAAGTTCAACTCCTTTGGCCAAGTAAACCAGGCAAGCAGGTCAGCCAAGCGCTAACGAACTAGATATTTTTCCACACAAACTGGTAGATAGTACACGGGGAGATAATTATGTTTGAGAAGGGTTTTTTTTAAAAGGATAATACTAGTAGAGGGTCTTTTCTTAGCTTTAAAACCTTTTAAAAATCTGTTTTGTTGAAGAAATAACCTTAATAGCTATTAGTTTAATCATAAATTTAATAAATTAAGAAGACAAATAATTGTAAAAAATGCTTTTCAGTGTGTTTATGGTAATACAGTAAACTAACGACTGCACCTGTACATTCTCTGTTGACATTCTGCTTTTTGTTGTCCGAACCGCACTAACAAATTTGTGTCAATGTCCAATAATAAATTGAAGTGCAATTTCAACGCCCTCTGAAACGTGACCCAATGAATGCACTGGCCCTCACCTCACCTCACCCCCTTTTGGTAGCGAGGAGGAGTCCGGGTAATTTCAAATGATTTGCCCGGCCATGGAGCATCCCCTCGAGAATCGAGATTCGAGAATCGAGAATCGAGAATCCGTAATGACATGCAAATGCACGTATATCTCAATCGATGCATGCGGATGCATTCACCTGACCAAGCAACTTGATGACTCCCAAAAAAAAAAATGAAAAAACAACAAAAAACAAAATGAGAGACACCTTAATCTAATGGCCAAACATTTCCGTTTTAGCAGCGACTTCCGTTCGCTTTTTGTGACGCATTAAATTCCAAATTGAAAGCCGCCGAACAAATGCGTCAGGTGCGGAGAAATGACTCAATTATGGCCGCGTTGAGTAGTCTTTTGTTTGCTGCCAAAGGCAGCAGGTATCTTATCGATATCGGGGTGGAGATAACCGAAAGAGCCCGTGTTTGAGGCCTCGAACAATGCATTCGATTGCCCTCGGTTATTCAGTCGGTGCCCAGCTTGTTTGCTCTATGACAAAGGCCCTGCATTACAGCACAATCCCCCAGAACTGACATAACAACAACAACAGACCGCCTTTTGCAGCGTTTTTTCTCTGGGCAATCAAGACGAGCGTGCCCGCCGCAGGGAGAGGTGTTTGCTGCAATGCACTCGTAATTATGTTAATTGCACCAAAAGGCATTCCTAAGGTCGCCTCCGGTGGATGAGTCAACTCGAGTGCCAGTCAAAATTCCGCATCAGAAGCTTACACTCAAGTGGAAATCTCGAGAGATGAGCGACAGATGCTTGCCACTCGAGTACCGCTTTGTCTGCAGTTCGTTTACCTTTCGGTGGGCCAAGTTACCAAGTTCCTTCATGCCAGCTGATCGCTAACAACAGCCCCTTTTCCCACCACCCAGAAAAAAAAGATCACAGAGCCACTGGCGGGTAGACATCTCGCATGAATACAAATTAAGCGGGACAGCGAAATGTTTACTTCCTCGGAGGCGGAAAGAACCCCATAAAATTAACAGTCAGCTGGCATTATGCAAGATTCGGCAAATCATTATACAACGCGTTATATAGTATATATGTATTTAGTAAGTGTATGTGAGGCGGCGTCATTAGGAATGTGCGACACATAAACGGCATGCAAACCTGATCCACATGCCAAATCGAAAATAAACTGAGTTCTCTCTGTGTTGCCAGTTTAAGCGCATAAAGTTCTATAGGCTGTAAGACGATTTGCCGTTGTAATTGGCCAGACAACAGATTCTAATTCGAATTAAATTCTAAATAGTTAGTGCGCTTAGAGTATAACTGTTACGATAACCTCGCATTGTTCTCCGACGGAGTGCACTTCCCTGATGGGCAAACTGTATATTTTCATTCGGTTTCTCAATGTTACAATTTACAATTAGCAATCGAAACGCTTCCTTAATGCGTCCGATGCTCGCTGGAGATCGATTAAGAGTTTTCACACCTTCCAGCGAGTCACGTTGCTCTTTCCATATACAAAAGATACATATACTACATATCAAGTATACGCCATGGTGCCTCTGTTGTTTGTGCGCTTCTCTATATAAATTATAAGCCAGTGTGGCAGCAGTCATAAATTATGCAAGTCAGATAGAAATGCGACAGTGTGAGGAGCCAGGACATGCCGCTGCCATCTAATCTGATGGTCATAAATCAAGTTGGCAAAACAACAACGGGTGGCCGGACAAGCGCAGCCCATTGATCTTTGCCTGGGTCCCAGTCCCCCTTCCTTCCTGCAGTCACTCAATCTCGACTTTCCTTCCTCTCGTCCCCAGATCTACCTGTCCCAGTTCGGCTATCTGCCCGCCTCAGCCCGCAATCCGGCCAGCAGCGGGCTGCATGACCAGCAGACCTGGGTGAGCGCCATCGAGGAGTTCCAGAGCTTCGCGGGGCTGAACATCACCGGCGAGCTGGACGCCGAGACCATGAAGCTGATGTCCCTGCCCCGCTGCGGCGTGAGGGATCGCGTGGGCGCCGGCGAAGGTCGGTCCAAGAGGTATGCCCTCCAGGGCAGTCGGTGGCGCGTGAAGAACCTCACCTACAAGATCTCCAAGTACCCGAAGCGGCTAAAGCGCGTGGATGTGGACGCTGAGATTGGACGCGCCTTTGCCGTGTGGTCCGAGGATACCGATCTGACCTTCACCAGGAAGACCTCAGGACCCGTGCACATCGAGATCAAGTGAGTTGCTTGCTGGTGAAATATTTTAAGATGGATACTTATGGTTTGTTTTTCTATTCCCAGGTTCGTAGAGAGCGAGCATGGTGATGGCGATGCTTTCGATGGCCAAGGTGGCACTCTTGCCCACGCCTTCTTTCCGGTCTTTGGCGGAGATGCTCACTTTGATGACGCTGAACTGTGGACAATTGGCTCGCCCCGAGGCACTAATCTCTTCCAGGTGGCCGCCCACGAATTCGGTCACTCCCTGGGACTGTCCCACTCCGATCAGAGCTCAGCGTTGATGGCTCCCTTCTATCGCGGCTTTGAACCCGTCTTCAAGTTGGACGAGGACGACAAGGCGGCCATCCAGTCACTGTACGGCAGGAAGACGAACCAGCTGAGGCCCACCAACTTCTACCCGCCCACCACACAGCGACCATCGTTCTCGCCCCCGAAGGTGCCTCTGGATGACTCCATCTGCAAGGACTCCAAGGTGGACACGCTCTTCAACTCGGCGCAGGGCGAGACGTACGCCTTCAAGGGCGACAAGTACTACAAGCTGACCACGGATTCGGTGGAGGAGGGCTACCCGCAGCTTATATCCAAGGGCTGGCCAGGATTGCCCAGCAATATCGATGCTGCGTTTACGTACAAGAACGGCAAGACGTACTTCTTCAAGGGAACCCAGTACTGGCGCTACCAGGGTCGCCAGATGGACGGTGTCTATCCGAAGGAGATCAGCGAGGGATTCACCGGCATTCCGGATCACCTGGACGCGGCTATGGTTTGGGGGGGCAATGGCAAGATCTACTTCTTCAAGGGCAGCAAGTTCTGGCGCTTCGACCCGGCCAAGAGGCCGCCAGTTAAGGCCAGCTATCCCAAGCCCATCTCCAACTGGGAGGGTGTGCCGAACAACCTGGATGCCGCGCTCAAGTATACTAATGGGTACACGTACTTCTTCAAGGGCGACAAGTACTATCGCTTCCACGATGCCCGATTTTCGGTAAGTAGCGAAGCTTGAATATTATTTCAACTTGATCCTATCAATTATTTATTTTTTCCCCAGGTGGACACGGCCACGCCCCCCTTCCCCAGACCCACCGCACACTGGTGGTTCGGCTGCAAGAACACGCCCTCGTCCACAGGTAATATCGTCGAGGGTTCGGACTCCGAGTTCGAACAGCACTCCCAGATCCCGCACGCCGACGATGGTAATGGTGACTTTGACGCAGGTGAGTGGGACCGACGCGACGGTAGTTTTGTCTGAAACCCGAATCGATCTGCTGGAATCGAGATCGATTTCTCGCGTTAGAGATCGAAATCGAGGAAATCGAATTGAAAATCCCAAACTCTGTAAAGTCAAAAAGATCTCATAAAAGTCTTGTATGAGTTGTTACTTAGCGAGAAAAGAAGTTAAGAGTCGTAAAGTGATTAAAGAACGACGATTACGTTTATAGAATCCTATCTATATGGTATGTTTAATTAAGTTAATGTCTATGTAGTGAAATTCTATTACTCAAGTCGAATGTGTTTGTCTTTGTTGCCTATGGAAGAAATACATTTATAATTCTTATTGAACAAAACTAATTACTGTGTATGTCCAATGTCTTTTGCTCAGTCTATATAGAAATCTATATTTTGTATTTACATATATATATTTTGTACATTTATTATTTATTATTTTATTGTACTTTTGATTTTGTGGTGTTTTACTTTAGTTTTGTTTCAGTGTTCTCAAGCTGAGAACTACAATATATACAAACAACACTCTAACAATTTACTATATATTCTAATTTATTTTATATATTAACAGCTTAAAACTAATTTTATAATTTTATAAAACTCTTAAAACTAACAACTAACATATTATTGCCAAATTTCAACTTACTAATATATGTGTGTTATTTCCTATTAACCCAACTAACACTTTCTATATCCTATGCCTAAGGCTATACGGTATAAATTCTAGAAAACTAACCAACTCAATTTAGCATACCATGTACAAAAACAAAAAAAAAGATACAAGCCTAAGAAACAACAAACAAAAATAATTCAATACCTTGCTTACAGTTTAATAGCCCAAAATAAGATATAAATTATCTCTGCAGCAACTACAACAACAGCAATGAAAACTACTGGTCAGTCGGTCTCACTAACTGTGGTTCCCAGATCAACGCCACCAAATACCATTTTCTTAGCCCTTAAGTCACAATCCTAGCATGTGCACCAAGTCTAACCGACTAATCCGTAGAATCAGCCAAGACTCTATATAGCATCTGCAACGAGTCACTAACCCACTAATCTGCTTAAAATGTGAAACAAAAACACTTTTACAACACTATTTGTTAAACACCACAAGTCCCAAAAATAAGAATACCACCCTCCACTCTCCCTTTATGGTCTAAATTTAAATGTAGTTCTATAGCACTAAGTATTTATCTAGTTATGGTATTATTAATAATTGGTTTTCCACTACGCCTCCGTTCCCCTGAACTGAACTCCTTAACCTGTATGTAGTTGGTGGCATTTTCCAACACTCGCTAGAGAGCTGGAAAGTGACCATTCGTAACCGTTCTTTCCTTGTTTTGGCACCCCTTGGCACAAAATTTCCCATGGCTAAATGGCTGGATGAGCCACCCAAAAAAAAACAAAAAAACACCCACACCCACTCACACCTACCACGTAAAAGTGACACTTACACTTCTGAAATCCCCACGTTAATTGCATGAACTAATCTAGAGCAAACAAAAGATTTACACCTGCATGGGGGAAGCAAAAAAAAGCGGAGAAGTTGGCTTCAAGTCAGCGGATATACGGTTATTACTAAGTTTATGCGATGTAGTTCATGAATTGATAAATACACTCAATGAACATACCAGAGTTGCCAGGGTTTGTTAAGCAACTAATAACGATTACATGAACTGGACACCGCATAAACGCAGTAATATGTACGTACATCACATACCGTTATGACCCACAATCGGTGATTTGTACGACACTCGCTTAACAATCGCATGCACGTGCCTGGCCCATAACCGTTAAATTTGCATTCAAGAAAAAAATCCAAAAGCCGAAAAGCCCAATTCGAAATGTATTCGTCATTGTCATCTGTGTCTGTACGTATGTATGTACATATGTATGTATATTTCTTGCAGGCTTTAAGAGACGCGGATATAAAAACAAGAACAATTAATCAGAGCACACATCCAGAAACAACAACAACAGCAAGAACCACAAACGACCGCTTAACGAACACCAACTCCATAACAACACGCACACACACAGCAGAAAAAATACAAAGCGAATCTGCCGCCAATCTGACTTCTCTCCGTCTGCGCCATTTTCTCCTTTCTTCCTCTCCCTCTTTCCTGTTGTACTTGTACTCTTTGTGTGTGTGTAGTAGTAGTCGCCGCCATGCTGCTTTGCATTCTTCCTGCGCCCACGCTGTGTAACTGTATTATCATCCAGCTGATCGCCTGGCTGCCACATCTTAGTAAATGTTTGCGCACATTATTCCTCCCCCTCCTCCTTTCCAATCAGCAATATTGACTCTGTACCGTTTTATTTACGTCATTCTTTACTTTTGTTTTTCTTTGAAACAACAAAATATACTCTTATTTGTGCGCACACACACACACGCACGCGGTATACAGCTCCGCAAGTACCCAATAATCAGGGTATCCTGCCCGGCTGGATGTGGGGCCTAACGAACAGGTTCTTCTAGAATCGGGAGAGGATCTCGATCTCGATTGTCCCTGTGCTCGTGTGTTGTGTAGCCTGTGTGTCCAGTTGTTAAATTGCCAGCATTAAGCTATGCCCAGTTGTGTGTACAATATCCATCGCCCGCTTGAGTGATCTCTGTCTGAATATAAAAAGCCATCATCAAACAAACCAATCGAAACATACTATATAAACATGCCACGCCCACGATCTGCGCCGCCTGCCGAAACGCCAAACCAAGCCAAATAGAAAGAAATGAACGAACGAACTCACAGAGTGAAGAGTATGTTAACAATTATTTTTATTTGATTCTCCCCCCTTAAGTTACTTAAGTTAATTTTTGAATATTTACTTTAAAACTTTCAATTCCCGCACAAAAAAACGACTTACTCCAATTGCTAAATATCTTATATAGCTTAGATGTACGACTATTCTGCACAGATGTCCCCTGAAACTTACATAGCTAATCGTAAAACTAACTTGAAATTTTGACATCACTCTATCCCTATATAGCCGTTGGCGATCATCAATCCAATGACGAGCCCTTCGAGCCGGAAACGGCCGAGCGAACCGGAAATGGAGCCATGTCGCTGAACCAACTGACGAGCAACTCCGCCGTTAGCACTGTGATCACCACCATCCTGATGTGCCTCGTGTCCAAGTTCATCGTTAGCTAAAAGAGCCACACAGATCCTAGTGACCACCCCCGTAGGCAGTGCATTTTGTCAGCAGTAGGAACAAAAAATAAATAATAACAACTCGAGTAAAGTTTCTAAAATTTTACCGCATGTTGGGCACCGAGAAATCGCTTGAAATTCAAATGCGTAACGTCATACATAATATCGAATACGATGAGAGGAAATCCAAATTGAAACGGCAAAGAAATCAAACAGAATATCAATTGTAAATTGAGCTATCAGCATGTGAAACAGGTGCCTTATCAAATACTTTTGTTGTTGTGTAAATACAAAAATCAGCCCTAACTATAATAAAATAGTTTATAACATTCCGCATTCTAGCGACAAAACGACAGCCAGCCGGCATCAGGAGTCGTGTCATAGCAGAAATTCTTTATGTAGTCAACTGTTTTTGGTAATGACAAATTGCGATATTAAATTTAACGAGCCATATGCAATGAATCGGAGGAGAAGAAGGAGACCAAACAAGCTAAAATCTATTACTGAGCGATTAAACCTACTGAGAGAACGTACTTTAGTTTAGGTCTAATTGTTAATGTGTGCACGAGTGCCGTGTAAATGATTTAAGTTTTACAAAACGATGCGTGACTTGACTTGACCATAAACTAATATAAAAATCATCATCGAGTACATATGATTATTATATAAGTGATATTTAAGCCAGTCCCTTAAGCGATATTTGTTCGGGTTTAATATTTAAAACCGAAATATTATTTAACTTACGTATTATTATGTGTAATTTTATTTTGTATACCATAAATGTACGCTGAAACGAGAGAAACTGAACAAAACATGAAACGAAAATAACAAAAAATAAACAAATCGTAAATCTAAAATGACCGAAACTAAATTTTTATTTTTGGAGTCGTCGACAAACGATTAATTTGCTGGACGTTCGCATGCAACTTATGGATCAGAATCGGCTTCCAGCTGAGCATACAGCTCCTCAAGTCGGTCGTCCTTGTTGGGCGAAGCCTTTGACGCCTTTGTCTTGCCAGCCGTCTCTTTGGCACTCTGGCCTCGTCTGGTGAAACCTGAAAACAGCCAGCCAAAACAATGCGGTTCTGAGTAAGATACGAGGAAGGGGGTTAGTCTGACGATTATTTCTAGGTAACGAATATACTTTTAATTTTCTGCTGATCCTCTTTTTCTGTGATGTTTTCTTGGGGGGTTTGCGTGGTCGGCTTGTCAGCCGGATTGGGCTCGGGGCCGGCTTCGTCGGGGATTCCCAAATATTCACGCTCGGTTTTAATATCCCGCATCACGTGTACGGCGTGTGATCCTAACACAGGTATATAGGCTGATGGAATCGGGCACGGCTCCGACTTGGGCACGACAGCTGATGATAAAGGATCTGGAAGGGTTAAGGGATTATGTATGGCATTAAAGCAGACATATCATCATCATACGTACCGCCCAAAAAGTTCTGTCTGTTCTGAAAGCTCTTTAGGATGGCCCCGTAGTGGGCCATTTGGCGCTTGAGCTTCTGTATCTCCACCTGCTCGCTAGTCTTGCTCTTGTGTTCCTTGTCGTCGTTACTGGAATCGGAGCAATTGTCGCTGTCGCTTATGGTAATGGATTCCACGGGTGGAGGAGAGATAACTTTACAGTCGGTATTATCATCATCGCCGCCGGCGCCACTACTTGGCTGGGTAATTGTGACGATGGAGGTGGCGCACTGCACCATGGGCATGCTAGAGCGCTTTCTCAGCCGCCGGAAGCGCACTGTGAGAGTACGGCCATTCAGGGGACAGCTGACCAGATCCCTGAAGGCAGTTATGGCCGCCTCAGGAGAGGCGTAACGCACAAAAGCGTAGCGAGCGCGCTTCTCGCGCTTCAGCACTCCGATGTCCACCCTGAGAGCGTGGGTAAAGCACGCCTTGATGGCCGATGTGGTCATGTTGAACGGTATGTTGCTCACATACAGCGAGCACGGATCAATGAAATCGGCCTGCTCCTCGTCCGAAAAGTGTTTGTGCTCCGCCTGTAGGAACCCGGTACCGAAACGTACCTTGTTTATGTCGGCAATGGTTGCCTCGACATTGGCGCCGCTTTTGAGGTACACCAGGCAGTAGCGCGGAGCCACGCTGTACGGCATGACAACATCTCGAATCTCTTTGGACACGTCAGTGAGCATGGAAACGGTGATCTCTGGGTCAGGGAAGCGGACGATGAGCACCACAGAAGCGGTATTCTGGCCCGGTTTGATGGTAAGCTCGCGCTCCAGGGCCAGAGCCTTCATGGTGTCTTCGCGGCGAGACTTGGCCTGCTCGCGGCGCGAAGTCTTTCCCGAGGAAGACTCTGCTGGGGAGAGAGAGTAAACGGGAATGTTAGCAATATGCATGGTGACTAGACGCCTGCTAACTTACGTTTCTTCTCGCCAATGGCGCTCTTTTCCAGCTCGAGGTCGTTCTCAAAGTTCCGACACCACGAAATGAGCTGGCTGCCGGCCAGCGTTGGCTGGAACATCAAGGACTCCAGGGATGCAGTGAATCCGTTGCCTGTGTAGGAGGCGAAATGTGTGGCTTCCAAGGAGACTGGATTCCCATGCTGTTCTAACTTGTCCTGATCCTCGGTGGTGTCCACACGCTTCGGGTCTGGACCATCGCCAGTTTCGGGAGCCGCGCGTTTCGAATCCATTATGGGTTACAAAAATAAAAACAAAATTCACCAACCTACATATACGTGTTCCTAGCTAAATTGTGCTTAGAAAAATACAATTCACTAGAAGTGTTTGTCTGCTGAATGTAAGTAAAATAATGACTACGGGAGCCGTAAACAACTGACACTACATCCAATCCTGCTCCATGGCCTGCTCATCCGAACAGCTGCTCCGTGTTTGGTATCCCCAGGTAGTGTGGCCAGCCCATCCGGCGGAACAGCTGATTTCGCAGTCGTTACATCAAAACAAAATGTGTGCGGCTATTCTTCGGAGTTCGAAATTGCTGAATTTAAGGTCCTTAGCGCCTATAACCCGCCTCCAAAGCCTGCAGTAAGTAATCAGTTACCTATCTCCACAGACTTAACCACCCTTTCCATTCAGCACAAGCTCCGCGCTCTGCAGGTGGCGAAGTGTGTCCTCCGGCGATGTAGAGCGGAAGCTTTTATACGGTGATAGACTCGCGGATAACTACAAACTGATCTACCGGGCCCCCATTGAGAGCTATGTGACCTGGACCAAGAATATATCCACTGCCACCATCTCGATTCTGGGTCTGGTGGCCGCCTATAATTGGGCCACCACCTGGCAGGTCGTCAACGTGGTCCAGAAGATGGACATAGCCATACTGGTGTCGCAGGAATCGGATTTGTACTACTTCCTGGGGGGCTTTGTGCTCATCAACCTGGCCATACGCGCATTTGTGGCCAAGTACCCGCTGCGGATTTACAAGAGTCCCGAGAAGTAAGTCTGCTTAAGTCTGTTTTTTTGATGGTTATCCCCTTACTTGGTTTCCTATTCAGATACGTGGCTGTATACGGCTCCCAGCTGCCCGTGGGCACAGTAAAGCACTACTTCGAAAAGGGACAGATCTCTGAATACAAAAACTTCTTGAATCCTTGGAGCCACATTATGTACAAACTGGGAAATCGCTCCTCCATGCTGCTGGTCGACTACTTCAAGACGCCCTCAGAGTTCCACGAGCTATTCGCGGCTAAATAACAGACATTGCTTTTCAGTTCATGTTGTAAATTGTTGATAAAATAAATATTTTTAAAACATTTCGCGATGTAAACAAAGACGCAGCGTTGCCAGATCGCTGAATGGTCCGTCGGTTGGTGTATTTTTTACGGCCCATGTACGGTCATACTGAGTTCCACGTGCAGCGCTAGAAATATGGAACTCAAAAAAATGAAGCCTCTGAAGGATGATTCTGTGGATACGGGGACCAATGGAGAGCCGGCTAGGAAGCGCCGCAATCCGTTCAACACGCAGCGCCTCAAGGAGGAGAAGGAGCGGCGCCAGAAAAAGCGGGCGCGCCTCATCGTCCGAAACATCAGCTACAAATCCACGGAGGAATCGATGCGGGAGCACTTTTCGCAGTGGGGCACGCTGGAGGATGTCCACATCCTGAAACGGGGCGACGGCAAGATGGTGGGCTGCGCCTTTGTCCAGTACGAGACCATCAACCAGGCCACCAAGGCTATTCTGCACTCCAATGGCAAGGAGCTGCTGGGGCGCAAGATATTCGTGGACTGGGCTTTGGGCAAGGATGAATATGTGGCCAAAAATCCCAAGGAGGAGCCAGAGGAAAAGAAGCCCAAGGTGGAGGTGAAGGAGGAAGACGAGGAAGAGGAAATCAAAGAGGAAAGTGACGAAGAAGACGATGGAGATGAAGAGGAAAACTCTGAAGAAGAATCTGAGGGGGAATCTGGTGAAGATGATGGTAACGACGATGACGGGGAGAGCGATGAGGAGGATGAGGACCAAAAAGAAGACAAAGACGAATTGAAATCAAAGCTGGATATTAAAAATGTCAAAAAGGAAAAAGTAATTTCCAACGACGTCCAACAAGGCTGCACGGTTTTCATCAAGAATGTGCCCTTCGACGCCGAGGATGCGGATCTGCGAAAGGTGTGCCGCAAGTTTGGACTGGTCAACTATGCCATCATCAACCGCCAGGCAGTCTCTGGCCACTCGAAAGGCACTGCCTTTGTGAAGTTCAAGGCAAAGGAATCGGCGGATCTATGCCTGCAGGCTGGCACCGAGTTCAAGCTGATGGATGAAGTGCTGGATCCCCATCCTGCTCTCAGTCGCGAGGAGATGAAGACGAAGCAGTCGCAGGAAAACAGTAAAGACGACGTAGGCAAGGATTCTAGGAACCTGTATCTTGCCAGAGAAGGTCTCATTATGTCTGGTTCCAAGGCAGCCGACGGGGTTTCCGCTTCCGACATGGCCAAGCGCCATGAACTGGAGCAGGTTAAGACCCAAGTGCTAAAGAACTTGAATCGGTAAGGTGGTGAATTATATCAGCTGATAAATCTATAATTCATCGTATTATTTCTATCTTAGATTTGTTTCCCGCAACCGTTTGTCCATTCACAATCTTCCCCAGAACTACGACAACGAGAAGCTGAAGCAAATGGCTCAGACTTACACTGGCTTCCGGCCTCACGAATGTCGAGTGATGCGGGAGCAAAAGGTGACCCCCGAGCATCCGCAGGGCAAGTCCAAGGGCTTCGGTTTCCTCTCCTTTGACACACATCAAAGGGCCTTGACGGCTCTGCGGAAATTGAACAACAATCCCAGCATATTTGGAAACCAGCACGTAAGTTTATCCTTGCTAATACCTCTTCCAATTAATAACCTTTAACCCCTCCGATTAGCGACCCATTGTGGCCTTTAGTATAGAGGATCGAGCCGTGCACAAGGTGAAGGAGAAGCGCACGGAGCGCTCCAAGCTGAACAATCCCACATACCAGGCCAAGCAGCAGCAGCGCAAGGAGCGTCGCCAGCAGCAGCGGGATGGCAAAAAGGCCAAGCCATCGGGACCTCAGACAGACAACAAGGCCAAGCTGCAAAAGCACATCAAGAAACTGGAGGCAACACGGGCAGCCAAGGTGGAGGGCAAGGCCAAGGAACAGAAGCAGCAGGCCAGCGATGTGCAAAGCGATTTCGTAGGAGCGGCAGCCAAGCCGGGCACCTCGCTGAAGATGCGCTCCAAAAAGAAGATCATGGAGCAGGCCCAGGAGCACATGAAGCGGGTGAAGACCGAAAAGCGCAGGCAGAAGAACAAGAAGATACGGGAATCCCACCTGGCCGAGCGCAAGGCCAACAATCGACCCAAGCAGGGACGCAAGAAGGAGAAGGATGAGCTGCGACCCCTAATTAATAAGTACAAGAACATGATCAGTGGCAATCAGGATGGCGGCGGTGTCAAGGGCGTCACGGGAGGTAAAATTAAGAAGCCCAAGCGCACGAAGTGGTACACCGAGTAAAGTTCCCCTGTCTAGGCTAAGGATTCGTTTTAGCAATAAAACTGTAAATGAGAAACCAATCCAGGTATCGCTCAGGTACTTTCCGGGGATTATGGTCCAACCATCTGCTGTGGGTTATCTTCTACCTGGAAAATGTGGTGTATATATAGTCTGTGTACTGAAGCAAGCTCATCAGTGTTGCCTAGCAGTGCCTCCGAAGCGTTTCGAACGCTCTAAATTGAATAAATAACTTCACCAAGAAATGGCTCCTCGTGAGAAAGTTGAGTTCGTGCTAGTCCGCCTGGCCTTTGCTCCGCACATGTAAGTACTGAAGAGAGTTCAAGGTAGTATCCGCCAGAAACTTACTAGAGATCCTTTCCACAGTCATCCTTTGTACCCGCACATCAGCTACCAGATCCGTAAGCATCCGCCCACGGGCTCGGTCATCCAGGTGCGCGATTGGTTTGAGCATGTCATGATGCGGGAGCGCTCCAAGCTGCCGCCAGATGTCAATCTACGCTATGCCGAGTGGCGCATCATCACCGGCGATGCGAATCTGTTCAGTGTGGAGAGCTATCGCTACGACAAGATCATGCTGGTGCTGGGCGAGGAGAACATTTCCTGGGTGTTCTACACGAACAATGCGATGGAGCGGCGCATCGAGGGCAGCGCCTGCTTTCCCGTCAGCTACTGCGGCTGCTGCCTCAACAACCAATATCTGCAGATTTTGGCCAAGATCAAGCAAACATTATCGCGGAAGAAGATTCGATAGAATAAAGAGATTCAAATACTAATGGAAACAAGAGTTTATATTAGGATGAACGCTTTCTTTCGTATTTCACTATTTGCTTGCAGCTGTGCCTCTATTCCAGCCAGTGGAAGCGGGAGCCGTACTTGGCCGGCGGCTTGGGGTAGTCCTCGGGCAGACCAGGAGTGGCATCGGGATAGGAAATCTTCTCTTCCTTCTTGGGAGGGTCGCGGGCAGACTTGATGACCTGTTGAATGAAGAGCATTTAATCGATGTTTGGGACTGTCTTTAGTCAAAACTCACCTTGGCCCTGGCGAAGTAGCCGTAGGAAGGACGTTCCCAGTCAAAGTTATCCTTGACGCACTTGTCGAACACACCCTGGGTCTTGCGGCAGCTAAACAAATAGAGCAGGACTTGGCTTATACACCTCCAAACCGTATAATCCTACAAAACACTTACTGTGCAAAAGCCATGGTTCCGCTGCTCTTGTCCAGGCAAGTGGCGTACTGCATGAACTCCTCATGGCAGGTCTTCTTCACCTTGCGGAAAAAGTCCAGGGCACAGCCGGTCACTGCCTTGCCCTCTGCCAAACAGGCTCGCGGATCGTCCAGCTCCTGTCTGCAGAGCATGAATTCCTGCAATTTTACATGGAAAACAAAACGTAAACAAACCGAGAAGGTGCGTTTTGAGGTTAGGTTATATAACTTAAGCGGTAGGATTTAGTGGTTTCCACCGGCTCCAGCTTCGCTTGGGTCTGGTTTTAACTTGGTCACTACCACTGGGAGTATCTAGGATGCGTTGCAAATGTACTAACATTGTTGGCTTGCTCGCATTGCTTGCCCAAATGAAAGGCGCCCGCCCGCAGAGCCGCCGACGAAAGATTCAGCTCCTGGGTGTCCAGCTCCGCCTCCTCGGGCAGTGTTGTGTTGTTGGTGATGACCATTTTGGCTTAGCTTTTGTATGCGTTCTAGTCAATGCCCTGTAAATGGTTTGTAACTATAGAAAACCTCGGAATTGTTAATTTTTGTGGCCAAATTTACGTTTGCCTACAACACAACAGCTGATTTTTGGTGATCCAGGGCTGCGCTAACTTAACTGTCACTCTGTCTATCGATAGGTCGACAACCACACAGTACATCGATAGTCGGCTCTCAATTTGAATTTTCCAAAAAAAAAAAAAAAAAACTCTGAAAATGATTTATTTAATTTCTCACTTTATTATTATATTTCTTACAATCGCGGCAGCTGCAAGCGACAGAAAGGCCGTTAACTACCACACTCCAGTTAAGGGCATCGTCAATGATCTGATCGAGAACTGGGAGCCGCCGTTTGCCTACCTGAAAAGTCGCGGCTACCTGACCGAGGATCTGCCGTCTGCACCTGAGTTACAGGACTTCCAACAGCAGCTGCAGGAGAATTCAGACCAGGGGGTGCCTCTTGAAAAGGATTCCAAGCGGAATCTGGACGAAAAAAAGAAATGCGATTCACGAAATGTTCGGCTTTCCGATGAGCCAAAAGAAAAGGATCTGAAGGATATGTTTCGTGATTTGTTCAGCTCAAAGAAAGCATCTGCGTCGGAGGATCTCAAGACCAAGCTGAACGTTGACTGGGACATGAATGCCTTGAAATACTCCGCCCAGGAGAGTGCCAAGAAGTATGTTAAAGGTTACGAGGCCCCAGTGGAACAGGCGGACCAAGATGAGGAACCCATTTTAAAGAAACCCCGGGCTCAGGTTAATCTGCTGAAGAAACCCCCGGCTCAGGATATTCACCCTAAGGAACCCCAGGCTCAGGAACTTCTACTTAAGCCGTCTCTGCCCTTTAACAATCCCAGTGACTGGCCTAATGTTTGGAAAAGTCCAATGATGCGGAGAAAGAAAATGGCCTCGAAGCAGGAAAATCAAGGAAATTATTTCTAGAACGAGCCACTGGGAAATGGGAAATCTTTACCATTAAAATTTAACTTAGTTGTGAAATGGTTTAATTAAGTTGGGGGAGGCTGGCTCTGGCTTGTGCCAGAAGCAGACGCGATTGAGCCGCCGCCAATTTGATATTCATGGCTGTCTGGTTAATCGCAGTCATTAGCAGATGAGACGGAAACCCGTTTAGTGGGCGAGCCACTGCGCCGAAGTTAGTATAAAAGCCCGCTGGCCATTGGGCCATTGTTTCAATCTATTTGCTGCTCTAATATAATGCTGAAATACGTGAGTCTTGGCTGAAACTGGGTTTGATTCCAAATAATCATAACTACGTCCGCCTTCAGGCTTTTGTCTTTGCTCTGCTGGTGACTCTGGCCAGCTGCAATGAGGAGGACTTCAATGCGGTGCTCCTCAAGGCGGAGAACCACCAGAATCTGGATGGAGCCGGACAATTTAATCACGAGACCAGCGTCAGCAACGGCATCCAGGTGAAGGCCCAGGGCAACGTGAACGGCATTCAGGGCGAATACTTTCTGCCCGGGGAAGATGGCAAGCAGATCCGGGTGACGTACACAGCAGATGCCACCGGCTTTCATCCCAAAGTGGAAGAGTGATCGCGTGACCTTGACCAAATAAATACGTGTTTAATATATAAATATTCTTAGTACATATTTACGAGGCTGCTGTTTGTCATAATGCGAGGTAGAAAGTGTTGTTATTTGCTCACAATTAAACGTTAGCAGCTTTGTGATGCACATAATTTATGGTCGAGCAGATCGGGAGCAACAGGTTACACAGGAATTTTGGGAGCCGACGACTTACATGCCCGTCTCTGGGTATTTAAGCCCTTGGCCTGGTTTTGGGCGACAACAGTTGAGTCGCTCCTACGCTTACAGAATGTTCCAATACGTAAGTTGATCATCCAGAGTTATCCCGGGAGCTCACTTTCATTCTTCTGCAGCTGGCCTTTGTCTTGCTGATTGGTGCCTGCGTGGCCACCGATGACGATGCCCACGCCCATGTGGCAAAGCAATACAAGCAGGAGGACGGACATGGCAAGTTCGTGTATGGCTTTGACATAACCAATGGCATTGGAGCCGGCGAGGCTGGGGATGAGCACCAGGTGAACGGCGAGTACCACTTCATTTCGAAGGAGGGAGTGCCGGTTAAAGTCTCCTACACGGCCGATGAGCATGGCTATCATCCGCACGGCGATCTGCTTCCCACACCGCCACCCACACCGGAGGCGATTCTACGGGCTTTGGCCTACATCGACGCCCATCCCAAGAGGGAAGAGCAGCGTCCTGTTCATCACCAGGCTCCTCATTCGCATCCAGTGCATCACCAAGAACCGCGCTCTCATCAAGTGAATCCCCAGCCACCGCGCACCCATCAAGTGCATCCCCAGCCGCATCAGCCATCGCATGCAGTGCATCCAACGGTCAGTCCCCATGGCCACCATCGCCTCCACTGAGTATCCTTAGGTTTTAAGTTGCCGCAAATGCGTCGCTGATTTCCCTCTGCCATTCCCTATTGTACAAATAAAAGGTTACGACGCAACTCTCAGCCTTGTAATCAATGGAAAATGGGTGCAGGAGGAGTGGGTGTGGCAATGGCTGTACATAAAATACGCATTGTCATTCGCATAATAAGAACCCCGGGCGGAAATGGGCCCAAGGCGGCGGAGAGACTTCCTCGCCGGAAGGGAGGCCATTCGAGGCCATTGTTATGTGTTAAATTCAAATATGGACTCGCCCATTGTGCGCGACCATTGGAATATGTTACGGAAATGACAACTTAAATGGGTGCTGTTCCCATTTTGCCCATTTTCCCCCTCCATCCGGTTATCCTTGGAAAAAAACACTTTGCTGCATGATGGTTATATAAATGCAATTGGCATCATCACATACACAGGGCATACATACAGACAAAGAGACATAGAGTCGGACGTGGGATTGCCTCACAGCTTGGCACTGCCCACCGGCTGTCCGTTGCCGCTACGCGTGAGTTCCATATCCACCGAGGGCTGGTTCACCAGTTTCCGAATGGCATCGAACTTGACATTGTTTTTGTCACGCACCAAATCGAAGATGACACTCTCGCTGGTGGTGATCACACAGCCGGCTTGGCGCAGGCGATCCAGAGCCAGATCCCGATCCTGATTAAGCCTGGAGGAGCAGCAGTCGGCCACAATGTAGACGTTGATGTTCTGCTCGAGGAGATCAATGGCGGTTTGTTCCACGCAAATGTGGGACTGTAAGGAAAAGGGAGTTTTAATTAGTACAAATTTATAATTATTAGAAAATTTAAAAAACAGTTACAAGGGTAATGTTAAAGGGGCTTTTAAAATTAATTGAATTGTTTTATAAAGACTTAAACATGCTTTAAATCTTAAAAGTAAACGGGTTTATATTTTAAATCAATTACAATAGCAACTAGAAGTATGCTTTGAAATGTTACATATAGAACCGGAGTTTCTTTGCCTAAATTTAATTAATTTAATTAATTTAAAATTGATTTCATAATCCTTTTAGAATAAATAACCAAAGTTTCCAAACGAAAATATCACTTATACGATCTCAACTCACCTCCAGACCATACAACACCACATCCTCCGGCTTATCGTTGAATATATCCTTGATCACAGCCTTCACTTCGGGCGTGAACATGCTGAAGAGCGTCTTGCCGGACACCAACTTGGCATGGCTCACATCCAGTTGGGCCACGGTCTTGCCCAGTTTCTCCGGATAGTGTTCCGTGACAATCAGCGGCACGTCGAGAGCCTTTCCCGCCTTGGTCTGCAAGAGATTAAGGGGTTAATCTGAGTGTTCAGATAGAGATCAATCAAAGTTCAATCCACCAGCTTGTCGACGTTCTTGATCATGTTGTCGAACAGCGGCATTGCCGGCCGGAACTTCTCCTGGATGTCGCACAACAGGAAGAGGGTTTTCTTGGGGTTTAGATGACAGCGTCGCAGGGCCATTTTGTCCAGTAAATATTTATAAAAACACTGCCAAGCGTATACGCAATTTTCACCTGCTAATTAAATCGATTTATGACAACAGCTGGGGGCAGCCAGGGCTGCCGGAAGTGATAAGTGATAACAGCGATACTGTTATCATCGATAGACTGGTATCGATCTAGGGCGCCACATTTAAATTTACGCTGAGCTAGACAGAAGCTCCTGCTGGGCTCCAAGTTAATTAAAAAGCTCACATAATCCTCATTTAATTTAACTTTGCCCGAGGCGACATCATCAAGTAAATAATTACTAACCTGCCGCCGCCGCCGCCCCGTCTCACCTGGGCCTAGGCCAATGGCAATTAAGTCGAAGCTGCCGCCGCCACCGCCGCCGCACACCGAGCAGATTTATATTCATAAGCCAAGGCATACCTGGGAATCTGCAGGCATTTATAATTGAATTCCTCGCCCAGGCAAAGGTTCACGCCCGCTCCCACCCACGACATTATAGTAATGAAGCCACCGCCACGGCCCAGTCAATTTCAATAACGCAATCAAATGCGTGCAGTTTCAAAAACCACAAATGCCTCCATCCTGCGAACCGAATGCCATTGACATGCCCGAAATGAGTGTCCCAAGTCCAGGCCAGTCCGGCAATGGCCATCCATTGGGCATTCCCGGCACGTAGCCTCGATGGACCTCGATACTCGTACTTCTTCTGCGGGGCCAAAAAGGAAGCCCCCGATAATGGCCATGGCGAGTCGCATGCATATTTCAGTAATTTGCGCTGCCTTTTGTGTGCCCCATCCAGTCCTCTCTCCCCCCACCCTGCCAGGTATTACTGGTCTACATATTTTATGAGACCCCAAAGTTTGCGGATGCAGCAATTCCCGGGCTAAAGAAGGGGAAACCTTAGTGGAACCACTCAAAAAGTAATCGAAATGTCTGAGACAAACACATGCGTACGACGCACACCTGGAGGTGTACCTGGGCGAGGGGTACCCCGGTATCTGTATTCATGACGCCGCTCTCGCCCTATTCTCCTAGAAGAAGTCATCTTGATTTTCAATTTCGACGCCATTTGCGCTTCACCGGAATCGAGAGTCATTTGCATTTTTCTTCTTCAACTACACTTTCACTTCAAGGAGTATTTGTACTTTAGGGCGGCAAGATTGTGACAAATTTAATGGGTTTTCATTGCAGAAAGGGAAGAGAAAGTTGAATATAGAATGGAATAAAGATTTTTATGGGAATTTGGTTTTCTTATAGAATAATAGATGTAAAGGGACTTATGTTCTTAGATTTATTTTAATTAACATACAAGGTTTAGCATCCTACTTTTAAATTTATTTACAAATGTAATGAATAATACTACTTTTAAGATATATTTTTGCTTTAAAATATTTTACATAGAATGCTTTTGTTTTGATAAACATCACCAAAATTCTTTATATTTTAAATCATTTATAAATAGTGTCAAAACGAATGAAATATAATATTTAAAATTATTGAATTAGAGGTCATTTTTGTTAACTTGTGGAATGTGTTACAATTATAAAATAATTTAACAGCCAATAATCTGACTATTCCAAACATATACTTTTAGACTTAATAACATATTTTTCATAAATATATTTCCCCATAATCTGTCATAATTCCCATTTACTTCTGGATAAGTGTATTTGAAACCTAGATAAAAAGTGATAATGCTAATAATAAGTCGACACAATTGACAAAAAAGTTTTTTCATTTACCCAAACACACAACAAGAAGGAAAAACAAAGAAAATACATCTCCCCCCAGTCGGCAATTTGTCGGCATCCAAAAGGCAGCAGCAATTTATTGAATGTGAAAATTTAAAATTGTTCATTTGAGAAACAATTTGTGAGCATCAAGTGAAGTCGAAATGTTTTCGTTTTCGTTATCGCTTTCGTTTTGTTATTCGAGCATTGCCAGCCATAAGTTCGGATATATGGCAATAAAAATCCAGGAACTTGAGCAGCGCCCAGAGAGAGTTTCCCCAGCGTCTGTCTGACAGACTGTATTTTTATGTGATTTCTCAGGCCATCTTCCATCTGGGGGAAAGGCAAGTGCTCTCATGCGAGATCGAGTGGGGAAATGGGGGAAAATGTTATGCCATTTATTTAGAGTATTCCAAGTCTTTTGGCCTCTCGCTTCCCGCTCCCGCCCTCCCCTGCAATGCCATTTGCAATTGTGCAATTTACTCAATGAAATGTAAATGCGAACCAATTGTAGTTTTATTTGCCGTAATTCCTGATTCAACAAACTACTCGACTTTTGGGCGAGCAAACGCTCACGCATTTAATTCCGAATATTCGATTTCCATTTCCATTTGCATTTGCATTTGCATATTGCAGCCCTTTGCCGGCAAATATTTGATTTTAAAGACTTTTATGGGTTTAGTCAGTTAGCTGCGTTTTTGAGTTGAGGTCTTCGTGGCTGTCAAAAAACAGGAGAAAGCACTTTGCACTTGGGGAACCTCAACTTTTTGGTGACTGCCTGTATACCTGTGATGTGTAGAGGACGACGTGGTGGCAGGTGATTTGATTGGCAACCCCTTAGCCCCCACACGCACGTCCTCTGTGTTTACACCTCACTCTGGAGGTCGTCTGCCTCGCATGCATATCAACGATTTTCAAATTGGCGACGAAATGATATGCCAAACTACATACACGGCGGAATTCTCCCCGGGACAAAATCCTCGGGCCTCCATTCCTCTTCCTGCATAAAGACATGCAGCGACATCGACATTATGGAGCGAGCACAGGTTGTAGGTTATTCTCCGTAGGTTGTAGCTGTAGCTAATGCTTGTCACGTCTCCTTCAACATTTGACAAGGCAAATTCGCCAAAAATTCCGCCTCTGACTTCAAGCCGACTTTTTGTTTTTATTCTTGTCGCTTGTTCGTTTTTTTCCTGTTTTTTTTGCCTGGAAACGAAGAAAATGATTTTCACAGGTGAATTGGAAAGCGCGTAATGTCGTAATGTTTGACTTGCCGGCAGGCACGTTGCCAACACATGTCCCCCACCATTTTGTGTGAGAAACACTGAGAGAAAGAAGAGATTTTGTAGGATAAGAAGCTCTCGGTATGTAAACTAATCAAGTACACTTAAGATCGATCTTATTTACAGATGGAAAAATCAGGAATGGATTGCCTAAAAAACTTAAACTTCATATTTTTAGAAGCCTAAAGTATCTTGAATTTAGTAATAGGTTTTGAAGAGGGTATGACCCTGTATTGTGGCGTACAAAAAATTTGGCAATGCTTTAGAATAAATTTATTAACAGACCAAAGAACTTAAATTTAAGAATTGAGAATATGAGATTATGATGTTATAACAATGTATTGTTGCTTTCAAAATAAGTGTAACCATTTCTTCTTTAGCGAAAATAAAACGTTAGATAAATGAAAGTAACAATGTAGAAGTACCATAATAATTAATTCAAATTGTATTTAAGTAAGCTTACCTTAGCTCATTGAAATGCTTTTAATATTAAATTAATACTAAAACCAAAAATCTGAATAGTACATCGATTTCTCTCTGTGTATGTTCTTTCCATTTTGAGTGTACGTTCACGTGTCGCATCGAACTTTTTGAAGACCACGGGACGTATGCGTATTCCACTTTTGCAAATTGGATGAAAATCTTTGGCTTTTCAGCCACGCAATTCCGCTTCTACCCTCGACCCACCTGCCACCTGTCCCCACAGCTGCTCCTTCTCCAGCTTCAGCCTTTTTGTGCGATGCATCAGGCTGGAAATTGACATGTCTAACAGAGGGTTGCATTTCTCAAAAGGGCAAAACGGGGCAAATTCCGAAAGCGAGCCTCCCTCATTCATCATGGCACGCCTGGCCGTGTCACACAACATAAAACATGTATATACATAGATATATATATATATATATATATATTCCTGGTAGCAACAATTTCGAAGAAAAAGGATTTACAGCATAGATACAACACACACCACACACACACACATCAGCTCAGTGAGAAGACAGGACAAGTTCTTGGCAGCTTACTCCATGTTTTTTGTGCCCGGATTGGGATTATTTTTGTAAACTTTTCCCCAGACCAAAAACAAATTCAAACAAATTGAAGAGCTCAGCTCACCTTGGTGCCCATTAAACGAGCTGAGCTGAACATGTGTTACGGCGTCCGACGAGTGCAAAATATGTTTCACGTCGTCCCGAAAAGCCCGTAACTCTTTCGCCGTGGCGAACTTTTCTACGTTTTACGTTTTTATTGCCCCCAGCGTCAAGTTGGACTTAAAGTTTAGCAGATTGCAGGGAATCTGTTGGAGCTGCTGGAGCGGATGGGGCTTCTAGAGTTGCTGGAGCGGCTGCCTTGGAGAGCTGAGCTGGGCTGTCATTGAGGTTCATTGAACCAAATGCCGAGTCGGAGCGCATTTCCGGATGTGTCTCCGTGTGTCTTGTGTGACTCTGCAAATAAACCCCGGCTGAGTGGCCTGCTTGGGAGTCTCCAGTCTCCGTCGAGGCTTTTCATATACCTCATATGTGCACATAATTATGGTGGCTGCCTTTGAATGCAGCAACACTCGACAGAGGCGTTTGCGAAGTTAGTGCCATCTTTAAAGTCCCATTGTGAGGCCTGCTTAAAGCCCCATATCCATCCGCATTGGCTCTTAATTAATGTTGCATAATTAACACTTGGCTGTGGGGGGAGGGAAATGGCTGTGGAAATGGAAAAGGTAGCTGCTGCTAAACAAAGTTAAAGCACACCAAAGAAAAACAAAACAAAACGAAAACGAAAACAACAACTTTTCTAAGCATCTGCAAAACATAAAGCATACAAATTCTCACATCCCTGCCGAAAAACACGAAAAAAAAAGAAAAGAAATTGCGGCTGGGCTCAAAGGACACACACACACACACACACACATAGAAAACCCAAAGGGCAAGCGATGCCAAAGGCCTAAAACAATGCCAAAAGGGGGCGTGGCCGCAGGGGAATTTCCTTGGGTTTTCAACTGTTTTTTCCTGTGCCTTTTGCCGCCTTTGTTGTTGACAGCCTTTTCGGCCACCTTCGGCTCGGCGGAGGGCCTTCAAATTGGCGCCAAGTTTTAATTATTCCATCATATTTATAAACTTTTGTACTTGCCACGCAGACTCATTATGTGCGTCATCCATGCCACACACACACACATACAAGCACAACAACAACACCCACACATACAGGCACTTCAATGACGGCTTAAGACACACTCAGGGAAAATAGGGATATAAAAGGGGGACTAAAAAAATATTTATGCAAGAAAAAATAATTGTAATTAATTTTTTTAATAAAGAACCTATAATATAATATTT
>JAEIIJ010018887.1:20195-35883 GCA_018904815.1 Drosophila ogumai | reverse complement strand
AAAAAAAAAAAAAAAAAAAAAAAAAAATTTATTATTATTTATTTTTTATGGTCTCTTTAAACGCTCTTCTCTTTTCTCTTTTGTAACCATGAGAGGAATCGGTACAAGAAAAAAGTAAAATTTCTAAAAACTACTATCAGTCGTGAAAATAAAGATAGCTCAATTTTTTGCATATAATGTTTACTATTCCTATTTACCAAGTGAAAGAGAAAAATGCAATGCTATAAAGTTTACAGCAAACAAATTGCAAATAAAACCTAAAAAAAAAATTAAAAATTCTAGATTTATGGCCGAATATTACACGAATTTTACGCAGACTTGAATAATGTATAAATATATATTTTTTAGATCTTTAGAGCTAATTTGGTGCCTTTAAATCTTCCCAAGAAATCGTTATTTTGTAGTTACAAAACTAGTTTAAAGAAATAAGCAAATTTACCGTAAACCTAGATGAACCTTTTCTTTTTCCTACTTTTTAGATACCGATTTCCGTATGGCTTGAACGTCTTGAGCTTACTTATTTCTCCAAGCAATAGGCTACAGTTTATCGATGTCTAAGTCTTAATTTATCCCGACATAAATTTACGATCGACCCACCTGGCTTCTGGTCAACCACTGATAATCTGTACGAACTCATCTTCGCCCCACCTGACAGTGGATTCAAATTGCAAACAATTAGGCTTATAAATGCTACCGCACCACATTCAATCGGATTATGCAACTACACACCCATTATGGCCATAAATCGTGGTCTTGTCTGGTCTAGTCTTGGCCACGGGTGTGTTTCGCACGAAAGCGAGGCGAATCCTTTCACCTGATTCGGGCGAGCGTAACAAAAGACTCAGGCAACGAACCCGAATCCCATTTACTTGCAATTTCCGTATTGAAAGTGTTTCCCTGGGCCTGCCGACACTCCTTCAAGTTCTTTATCTGTGAAGACAACTGTGTCAAGCCTCTGAGGCACATTCAGCCGTCCGACAGTCCCAAATTGAATAGGAAATCTCTTGGAAAACATCTTTCCCAAAATCAAACCGCTGCGGCGGCAGATTCCCAAATCTGGACAAGCTACTAGGCCGCTGCAGGAGTCCAGCTAACTACTGCTGCAGTTGGTGTGCTGCATTGCGGCGAGTTGCTGCAGCTGCTCCGGCAGGCGAGACTCCGAAAGAGTTGCATAATTTTTGTTTTTGCATTCGACGTCTCGGAGCGGTGCTAGCGTGATCGTTGCTGCTGCCGAGCGGCTTTTGGAGTCACCCAGTTAGTGTGTCACTGTGGCATTTGCAGAAAGCTGCAAGCTGCAAGCTGAGCACAGCAAACAGTCTGCCGCTGACACTGCCTTTCTGCCTACTCATTGTCTTCTGTGGGATGGCTGCTGTTGATATTAGTAATTATGCATTTCACAGAGTCGAGTCGAGTCATGACATGTTGTTGGAGTTAAATCATTTGCCTAATTTTTCATTGAACCGTGTGGGCGTGGCAGGCGGGTATTCCGGTAAATGTCAATCGAGCAATTGAAGCCGTCCGTTATTATAGGTTAGTTAGGCGAGCTGAATTAGGCAAAACGACAACTAAGGCAGACATAAAGCTGCGCGAGATGGTTTTTTATGATAAATTCGTAAATATTTTCCATTTATCTTTGCATTAATGTCAGATCCAATCCGATGTATACGGTTTACCTTGTTTATTGGTCCTTGCTGTTGAGTAGAATCAAACCTTTTAGTTATTTTTTTATTTATTTAGAGACCCTGTGGTTAAAAGTTAATGGCTTAAAAGACTTTTAGCCGGTTTCTATTTACAGCTTTGCTAATTATAACATGTTTAGAAAAGATATTTGTTTATATTAGTTCAGGCTTTCAAAATAATAATATGATTATTTAGGGAGATGCTTTGCTGGTTGCTTTTTTCATTCAAGAACCAGTTATTCTTTTTAACTCCTCTTTAGTGTGTTTTTAATATATTTTAAAAACCACTTAAAATGAAAGAACCGGATACAGGGACACTATTAAGCCCTTTAGGTTCTAAAACCAAAGGTCGAACGAAATAATTTTAGCTACCGATATGTTTATAAGCTAGAAATTTCTATTAGGATTAATAGATTATAATTTTTCCATTAAGTAAGTTTAACTTAATTAGTACATTTTAGCTAATTTTTAATCTTTCAGAAAATATATTTTCTTAAATATTCAAAGTACCCATTTTTTGCGAAATTTGACTTGCTACAGTAAAATACCGACTTGGAAAAGATTTCAGGGTGTTAAATACTCCCACCCTCGGCGGTCTTGCAAAAAACTACAGCAACAAAAGTCGATTAAGCGACATAATTCCCAGGCAAGCTGCTGTTTCTTTTCGCTTCTGTCTTAGTTCTGTGTTTCTGCTCTTATTGTTTGTAAAATTTCTTGCACTAATTGCTGCAGAGGTTTCGTACGAACGAACAATGGCCAGAGTTCAAAATGATTTATTTATTTTTATTGCTAAACACGAGCCGATCTCGAACATGGACACAAAAATGTCAATGATGCCAACAGGGTTTATAAAGAACCCACAAAACTTTTTTCAGAGACTGGGAAATATTAAAAGTTAACGGTTATGAAGGAGTTTAAGGTTTAATTATACAATTTTTGACTTGTTTGAATAAAATTGGTATGAAATTTTGTTAGCTTAATAATGATACTAATCTAATTACTGTTTTATTTAAAACATCCTAAGCTTAAAGCTTGAAATCCCTTGATTTATCCTAATTATAATGGTTGCACAAATGCCACAATTATGTATATTTTATAACTTGTATCAGGTTTTGGACGTTGCTTATTTCCTCGCCCAATCGCTCCTAAATAATGTCTTTATTTGCATTTTTTAAACTTTCGTGCAGTCAAACTTGACGTTGTTCGTGTGGGAGGGTGTTGGAGTGGGCGTTGAGGGGGCGTGCCAGCCAGTTCTTACTGGATTCAGCCCCCAAGATCTCAGAAGCTGAGCAGTCTGGTTCCGAGTGCACTTCGTGTTCGGCTGCGATCGAAGGCGGTGTTGCGGTATTGTCTTGGTCGGTGGTTAATTCAAGGTTCGAAGCGGGGCCGGGCCCCTAACCGCATTTGGCCAATTACACGGAAAATGTCAAATCAAGAGGTTCATTTTGGGGTTTTCACTTCCACTCCATTGTTTGGGGCTAGATATATATTTTTTAGATTTCCCAAAAATAATACGGCACAAGATTTAAGTGCGAACGGCCCGTCAAAGGTCATTATTGTTGTTAATTTCGAGGGTGTTGAGGTCGCCGAGCCAAAACAGAAGCGAAAATAGTGTCCGTCAGCAGGCGGACCAAAAATTCATTTTGGCTCTTTCTGACCTTTTTGCGGGCAATTATCAAACGAAAAGAAGCAAAAAGTGCCCCATGTAAACAGTTTTTTCTAGGCAATTTTCTTTGCTAACCAAACGTGCACACCAAAGATAAACAAAAAAGAAACAAAATTAAATGTCGAAGGTTTTGCACGATTGTCTTCGACCCGAAGTCCGTACAAGTGTCTGTTTTTCTGGCCATTTCAATTGACAAATGTTACTTGCCCGAGCTCAAGCCCAAGTCGAACTCGGCTCAACCTCAAGACAAAAATCCGAAAGGCCTTAGCGGCAGCACGAAATCGTTTACGACCATCCGAAGAAAATCTTTGCCACTTCATTCGCATTTCAATTCAAATTTCCAACAATGTGGGTCAAAAAGTGTCGCTCGAGCGTCTCTTTAATTATGATAAATTTCGGACTAATTTAGGTCCGAAAAAGACCCTGGCTAGCTACAAGTACTAAAAAGAGTGCAATTAAATGAACCATTTACCTTTCGAGTAAAGTTACCTTCGCTGTTTCCTCTCGGAACTCGTCATTATGATAAATGAACCAACCGAAAGTCTGATGATGAGCAAAGATCGAGTTGATGATTGATATGAGCTTCCTTGGGCTAGTAAACACATAAAACCACTTCAAGTTAGACCAAGGAAACCTCGAACCATTCTCCACATGTACATACATATATCTGGTATATGCAGTTTATTCGAATTAAATCAAGTTATCAGTTTTTGGGATTCCATTTTAGACAATTTAGAAATCAACTCGAATGCCATTAAGCTGCAATTAGGTGGTTCCAGCACAAAAAGCTGTTCCATAGATTGGATTGGCGAAAAGCCAAAGCAAAATTAATCAGCTCGGAGCATATTTGCACGACTCAGACATCGAAACATGTTCGGCATTCGGTTGACAAATGCGAGGCATCTCAAAACTGGAGCAATCGCAATGAGAGATTGCTCGGAGACTCATCGATTTGGAGGCGCAAAAACGCTGCCAACAAATGGCAAATGACAAATATTAAGCACCAATCAATAAATCGAGCGCGCTTGAATAAAATTCATGAGTGCTTTTGCCCTACAATGGACGAAAATCACGGCTTCGATTGTTAATTACTATCTATATATACAAATTTAAAAAAAAAAACACATTTTTTCCTTTTTTATCTCAAACAAGAATAGAGTTTGCCAAAATACGACGAGACAAATTTGAATAGCTTTGTTTGCTTACTTTATTATCGTATAATTTATGGCCAGCTAACACGAAAGGTGTCTTCACTTAAATCATTTTTAATGACACAGTTGCCCGACAGAGAACCAAAGTAGTACTTTGGCATAGTCGGCGACTCATAAAATCTCTTTTCTCTAACTTATTTTATCTTATACGCTTAGTGGTAAGTTATTTAGTTTTTGTTTACCCAACAAAAATCCCCTAAAAATCCATAAATTTCCGCTGCAGAGTCCACTATAATGGAGGGAGAATAATAAAAATGGAAGACTGGTTTTCTATGTTGTCAAATATAAATACACTGCCGATATATAAGTTTCTTAATAATATATATGTTTATAATTTTAGTAATGTTGTAACTAAGAAAAGCAATACAATAGAACGAGTAAATTTATTAGATATATAAATAATAAATATTTAGGTAGCAGAATATTAATCCCAAAAAATCCGGCTCGATAGATAGTTTCGTTTTTATATTTCAATATCATTGAAAACGTTCAAGTGCTATTACCTAATCATACATAATTCTTATAAATGTATATATAATAAATCTGCAAGGGGTTAAAAAAAACTGTTCAAATTTTAAAAAAATTAGAAGAGAAATAATATATATACCAACACAAAAGAGTATTAAGGTTCTTAAGATATCCAGCCTTTTTCGAAATAATTTCTTCTTGATAACAAGAAGAGTTTTGACGTCAATCTTGAATTAATTAAATAAATTAGCAAGCGGCCAGTGAACGCGAAATGTCAAACATCGAATTAACTAATGAAAGAGCCACCTTTCCAACCAACTCAGATAATATGCAAACGACTGATAGCTCTGTCTGAACGGAAACAACTTTACTTTGGTATTGAATTATTCATAATTAAATTTGGATTTTTGCCATTTACTATATGTATGTTGTTTTAATAGAAATAAGATGCTTTCTAATTTATTTTCAAACTTTTAATGTACATTTTCGCTCTACTTTTAGTTATGTATATTTTTGTTTTCACATTTAAGTCCGTTTTTAAATTGTTGATTGACCACTGTCGGCGCCACATACTTTCAAAAACGTTGCTAATCTTAATTTATATTCGTACAGAACCAAAAGCACTAAAACATTTGCCAAGCCGTCATAAAAATAAGAGTGGCTAAAAAAATAAAAACATCTTTTACTGCCATCCACATGTACACAGAAAAAAATAGATTAAAATAATTAAATTTATCCCAATATTTAAACCTTGCTGACCAATCAACTAGAACAAGAATTTTCATTAAGCTTTAAAGGCAAAGTCATTGTTTTATCAGAGTTTAAAAAGAACTTCGAGTTAAAAATTATCTTATTGAATTTATCTTTACCTTTGCCGGATATATGGGTTGGAGATGAAGTAAACGATAGTCATGAATTGATGACTTAGGGAATACAAGTTCTAAAATTACTTTAAATTAAAAATTGTTATTTTGATTCATTTTACAGATAATGCCGTAATAAAAGAACGGCACATTTATTGAATTATCAATATAAATAAAGCTACTTCATATTGCTTTGACATAAAAAAAAAGGTAAACAATATATATTAATAAACAAAGGTGCACCTTAAATAAAAAATAAAACCGCTGCTTGGCTTATAAAAATTATGCTAATTATCTTAAATAAATATCGAAAATACCCCACCAAACCATTAGAGCTGGGTATTCAAATCGAAACCAACTCCCGACCGAAGCTTAGATCTACGATCCATCTTTGTCCGTTTATGCAAATGTTGGCAAATCAACAACAAAATGAAAGTGATCTAGAAAAACCATAAAAATAAAGCAAATAAAGAGAAGCCAGCTCAAACGGAACATAACAAAATCCAATGCATAAACTTGAACTTGAGCTTGGTGGCCTGGGCTCTTTTGTTACCGTTGATTTCGTGTTTGGTTTGCATATTTCCAATGAGGCGCTTAAGTCATCCGCCCGGCTGCAGTGCGGCGATTCTGCGGCGGAGCCGTAGCCTCACATTACTCAAAAAGCTGACCACAAAAGAAGCGGTGCGAAGGCAAGGCCTACCAACAGCCGTCCCGTCTCCCCCGACGAATGTAGTTCAACTTTGACGTGGTCTTAAGACAGCCAGATTATCGCTCTGGAATACTCTATCGAAACAAGATATCGCACAATACACTTACTAATCATAAAAGAGATCAAATTTCAAATTCTTTAAAAATATAAAACCTCTTCTTAACCAACATTCGCTTAGCCCTTTAGAAGCAAGGTCAATAAACCATTATAATATATAGTCCACATATTTAACTATATGTTGAAATTGATATTATATTTTTCAAAGTTTATCGTCGATTTTTTGAATATATACTCTCAAAATACATCACCAACTCTGCAGACTCTGCAGACCACTGCGATGGTGATGATTGTTGCGTTGATGGTGATGACGCCGGGCGACCTTCGCCTTCAACTGCACATTACAAAGCCTAATGCGCTCCCATATGCCATTATGGCCGGACATTATGCCCACAATTAATTTAATGCACATAAATCTAACGTGAATCGGCCAGTGTTTGTTCTGCTTTGTGAGCGCTTGCGGTCCACTCATTGTTCACACGTTCCATTTACATGGCCATTGGCGAGTATTTCCTATGCAGCACTAAAATGTCAAGCTACCCACACCGCCGCAGCATTCAATCAATGCACCTTTATCAAGGCTTGAGCTGGCTCAGCCTGGCCGAAAACAAAAAGGCAAAAACCAAGCAAAGAGCCAGGCATGCAGAATACTGAGCGAGGCTGAAATCATAGATCAAAAGTTCAGTCACGAAGCCACACAGAATCGAACAGACTCTGCGGCGCATGTTTTCTGCAGACTTTAGATTTACATTGAATATTCAACAGCAGTTGCAACCTGAAATTGTTTGAAATGTGTGGCTAATATGAATTTGACTCATGGCTGTGCAACATTGCTATTGGGTCTAAATTGTTGATGTGATCAAAGTCTTCCCGGTTCGTTATTACTCGGTCGGCAACGCCACCCAAAATATAAATTTTATTTTATATTTGTGTGTTGAGGATCTTTATATAATTCTCTTTTATTTATTTTCCATTTTTTTCATTCCATGGATTAACAAATTTTGTTAAGTGACTAAAATGAAAGAAGTTTTATTTTAAGTTTGTGGTTAGGAGAATTTACGATGGCATTTTGCTGAGTTTAATAAATTTATCCCTTTTTATGTATTCAAATGGAAAATTGTTTAAAGTGAAAAATATTCTATTCCCACGGTATTTGGATCTTTAAAAAAAAAAAAAAAAAAAAAAAAAAAAAACAGTCATTAAAGATATTTCAAGCACTATAAATTGATTTGTTAGAGTTTGCTATCTAAGTAAACCATGTAATAAAACAAATGTTCATGGGACTTTACAAAAATGTCGTTCAGTTGAATGAAAGATATTGATTAAATGTGTATTTAAACTTATTTATGAAAGCATTCAATATGAAATTATTGTTAACTTTCCATTCGTATAATATTTCAGAGTAAAATAACAGTTGTTTTTCAAATATTAAGTATATCAAGTCACTTGAATTATTTTATTATTATTTATTATTTTTTTTAGCCAGACAGATCCTCTCTACTATGTCAATAATTCAATGAAATGAATTGAAATTTTGGAAAAAATAATAGATAAAAAGTAAAAATAATAATAATTAAATTTTCGTAAACACTGAGCACTTAAGAAAAGATCGGAATTGTCTTTTAAAAGATTAATAAACATGTGTTTCAGCTTAAGAAAGATACATATTTATTTTTAAATGTCATAAAAATGTTTTGGAAATATTTTTGTTGTCCCTTTACTCTTACGATTTTCCCTCTTTAATGTTTTTTATTATTATTTATATTTTATAAATAATAGTATATTATAAAAATTAGCTGTTTGTTATTATTTGATAGTTACTTTTGGCCAAGTTGTGGCCCAAGTACTCGAGTTCCGCCAACTGACAGCTCGATGCCAGCGTGCCTCACACGAACGCTCACCGACGGGCACGCACACGGAAGCGAGTCACACGAACGACACGGACACTGTCCGTGTGAGAGCGCCTGAAAAGCTCCGATGCTGACGCGTTTCCTTTCGATTGACAATGCACACGGCTCACACGGATAGGCAAGACTGGCCTGCGGGAGAGAAAAGCTAAAGCTCGCTCTCTCGGTCGGCTGCTGGCGCGATCTCGATCCGCGGCGACTGCGCAGCCGATGGCGAAGACAATCCCGGCGCAGCATCGGCCATATAAAAGCTCGACGCGTCTGTGCGAAATTATTCAGTTAACTGCTGCGGGTTGATCGAGACTACAAGCCCATCTTGATCGCAAAGTGTTGAGGAGCTATCCTAGTGCAAAATGAAATCCATGGTATGTTCGGTTCGAGCTGTGTTCTGTGTTCTTCTTGGAAGTGTTGCCTGGCATTATTTCGTCATAGAGAGACTAGTGTCTAAAGAACCCGATTTCAGTTTAAGTGGCTTACCAATTAAAGAAGTAATATTTAAAAAGCAAAGTGTGCCAGTTTAAGTTTTTTCACATGTTAAGTTTAGTTTTGAAAGCCGATCTTATAAAATTAAAAAAAGACAAGAGTTCTGAAGGACGAAATACTTTTGAAATTTTAAAGACTGAATGCTTGTTAATTTTGAAAGTATTAACTCCTTAATAAAGTCCACGTCATTCAGAAAGAATAGAATGGCTGTTAATTGGGATCAAAAACTTGAGATAGAAAACTTTTGGCACTAACTAAGCACTTTTTTGAAAGCAAAATAGTTTAAATAAATTTATTTAAAATTGTTAAAAGTTTACAGTTGGTTAATTTTATGCACTCTCGTATCAATAAATTCCGATCACATAAGGGGTTGCAAATATTTCACTCCACATTACGTATACGCCGCGATAGCAACATGTTGGGGATCTAGGCCACAATTGAACTTGGCTGATGGCCCAGCCAACTGTCCAGCTTTCCAGCCATTGCATAATTGTCATATTCGAAATTATGGACTGGCGGGAGGCGAACGCGGAAGCGCGGCCGTTGCATAACGCACCCGACCGACCCACCAAGCCAACCCCAATTAGGTCTCACTCCCATTTCGTGCGCTTGCCATTGCAGCTCATTTTCGGCCTTGTGGCGATGTGCGTGCTGGTGGTCAGCGCCAGCGAGGAGGCGCCCAAGAAGCCAGTGGAGGCCGCCGAGCCCGCCGAGAAGAAGCAGGAGAAGCGCGGCATCGGCCATGGTCTGGGCTACGGCTACGGACCGTCCGCCGGCGGTGCCATCCTGGGATCTGGTATCGGAGTAGCACATGCCCCCGTCGCCATCGCCGCCCCCATTGCCCACCACGCCGTCGCTGAGCTGCCCACCCAGGTGCACACCAACACCGTGATCAAGACCGTGCAGGTTCCCTACCAGGTGGAGCGTCACGTGCCCTACCCAGTTGAGAAGACCGTCACCTATCCCGTGAAGGTGCCCGTGCCACAGCCCTACCCCGTGGAGAAGATCGTCCATGTGCCCGTCAAGGAGATCGTGAAGGTGCCCGTTGAGGTGCCCCAGCCCTACCCCGTCGAGAAGGTCATCCGCATCCCGGTCAAGATCCCAGTCGACCGTCCCTACCCCGTGCACGTTGAGAAGCCCTACCCCGTGCCCGTCGAGAAGCCAGTGCCCTACACCGTTGAGAAGCGCGTGATCCACAAGGTGCCCGTGCACGTGGACCACCCAGTGCCCTACAAGGTGGCCGTGCCCGTGCCCGTCCATGTTGAGAGCCACGTGAAGCCCGCCGTGGCCGTCACCCACACCGTTGCCGCTCCGGCCTACATTAGCCACGGCATCTCCGGCCACGGCATCTCCGGTCACGGCATCTCCGGACACGGAATCTCCTCGTACGGAGTCTCCGGCCACGGCATCTCCTCCTACGGCCACTCCGGCCACGGTGGCTACCTCCACAAAAAGTAGACGAAACGCAACGCTGTCGAGGGCCAATTGAGAGGTGAAACCGGGTGAAGACGGGCGAATCAACAAGTCGGAAGTATCCAAAAAGACATCCAGCACCCCACTTTTTCCCATGCCCAGCAACCGCCAACGTACGACTTACAAATTTAGTTCTTAGTTTGTGATACCAACCGAAATTCCAAGAGGATCCCGAGCGGGAGAAGATCACTCATCTGGCGCAAAAAGTTCCAGTTCCAGAAAGCTTGCCACACTCCCTCTGGGGCGCCCAGATGTTGCCTGTCCCCTCTCATTCGATGCCTCTGAGTGTACAGTGCTTTTGTAGACAATCCCCGAGAAATAGCTGCTGACGAGTTGCTCCTTCGACTTTTTCGAGTAAATTTCTTTTCTATGAAATGTTTGTACATATTTAAATAATGTAAATAAAAAGAAAATTAAAAAAAAAAGACCAACAAAGCGACATGATGAATGAATAGGTCAGGTCTCCAATACACTTTTTATGGGTACCTTTTTTTAAATGTAAGAATCTCTGAAAATCACTTAATTAAGTGTAAATATTTTTGGAACCCACTCAGGATAAAAATATTATTAATCGCTACCAACAGCTAATAATTATATTTCACTAGTTAGAATTCGGCCTGTATTTTTTCTAATTTTATACATTTGCAGAAAGATAAAAATTTAATCAAAATGTACATACATACATTCTCGAAAAGTGCTCCCAATCGATGTAGTAATGACATGTTAGTCCATTTTGTTTGTTTCCATAGAGAAACGCGTTTCGATTTGACTGATCCGTTTGACAAAAAAGTATTTTGTTAATGACCACGGACTCTAGATTGTTTTTTATTATTGTAAAAACTGGACCTTAAAATAGGTAATAAAGCCAAAAACTATGCAAACACTTTAGGTTGGAGTTGGATGTCGTGAGCGTTATAATAAATAATTGTACTCAACATCAAATTTTAAAACATATTAAAAAGACCCGAACTATACTTATGGTTCGTATAGTTCGGGTCTTTTTTAATTATTGAAAACAATGATTTTATATTAAAAAAAAAAATGTTACAAAGTAGAATAAAACATAAACCCTTTTTAGCATTCAATATGAAGTTTTATTACTAAATTTATGATTTTATTGGTCTTCGTTTGGTATAATTATTTTATATTGTTTAATACCATTTGCGTATTCTGAATCCATTTTACTCTAAGCTTAAGTTTTATAGCCTGAAAGTATGCAAGTCTATTGAAAGTATCTCAAGCTTTTCCACATTGCAATACAAAACCACTTTAGGATAAAGCTACATTTTTTTAAATGTCAAAGCTTATATATTTTATAGCCGAGCACAGATTCGAAAGGGGTTGATCTCCATAAAGCGCTTTTATGATTCACATAAAATATGTGGTTAAGGCAATTTTCTGTATAGGCATTAAAAAGTTTAAACCGTGTACTAAGAAAAATATTCCTTATAAATATAAATTTAATATAAAGAGAAACCAAGTATGGTGTGTTGCGTACATATTAAATTTGGCAATTTTAAAGTAGCAACTAAAATGTAAGATACAAGATACTGAACTCTATACTCTTGAATGTAACAAATTATACTTCCAAGAGTCTTTTTTAGTTTTACAGAAGAAAAATATAGGCACAAAACCAAGATAACTTTAGTTAATTTTAGCTGTGCATTACAGCATTAATATAAATATAGTACTTCAAATGATAATTACGAGTCCCACAATCTCGACAACATTTTCTTTTGGATCAATTTAGAAACCTAATCTGAGGATAGGATTAAAAGAATTTAAAGAATTTAATCCTGATATAGTCCATAATATATATGGATATTATGTTAACACCTAGTTTTGTATTATTTATTAGTTTATACTAGTAACTTTTATCAAAGCAATGAGATCATTGAATACTAATCCTAAATCTAGTCAGTCAGAATCCGTGTAGAAACACTTTTATCTACTCCAAAGACTTACGGCAAAAACAACGGCAAAAACCAAGTATCAACTATTTAAATTTCTCTACATTAGTCATCACTGAACGCACTGTGGGTAAATGTATTTAAATAAGTAAATATATTTTTTAAAACTTTTCCTTTACCTTAACAGAATATAAATAAGAATACGAGATACATATCATTTGAAAGATGAAATTTGCACTTTGCAATTGGAACAATTTTATCAAAATTAAAATCAATAAATATGGATCCTAAAATTCAACTCATTTTCCCATTTGCTTATACAAACTTGCTGATTGTTTCTATATCAGTTATGTCATAAAATTTTTATTAAACTAGTTACTTTTTTGTAATATTAAAATATAACTACTTTGAAGACAAACGCCTTTAATAGGCAACAATATTGTCTAAAATGTTTCGAGTTCTAGTTGTTAGTACAATAAAGCTATTGGTCTGTTTTACTCTCTATAAATTTGATTTGCTTTCGGAATTTCGATCCATTATTATTTATTTTTTTTTTTTTTGCTGTGCAAATTCAAATGTCTTAATTTTATTATATTTTTTTCGCGAATAAAACCTAAGCTTATCATGATTTGTGGAAGCAGCAGAAAGTGCGGCAGTCGGAATTCAACAGAATAGTGCGGATTCGTATACGAATATCCGGACTTCTCTAAATTTACTTGCATGGTGATGCAGATAAATAATGTTTATATTCAATGCATACGTATGTATATGTCACATTCTGTCTTTCTGGTTACCTCCAAATCATTACATTCTTTTGAACAAACCAAACCCTAAGATGGTCATCCGCAGAAAACACAAACAAAATATACGAGTTCATAAGAAAAGCAAATCTCTTAACATGAACCAAAAAAAAATTATTACTGTTAACCTCATAAAGACATAGATAAAATTAATCACAAACGGAGTTTAATTTAATTTAATTTAATTTAATTTAATTTTAATTTAATTTAATTTTTGAATAAATAAATATTCTTGTGTCCCATGCGTGCCTGAATTAAGAATGAAAACTAGTTTTCCTGTACTGACTGACCATATCCCGTGACACGTTAATTTAATAACTTTTTACTTAAACAAAAAAACCTTATTTCATTTTGTTGAAGCCATAAACTAATTATTTTTGCTCCCTCAAAATTGGCCACACTGAATTTTGGGGTCCGATACCCACTTTGCGGTTCCGCGGAACCTTATCGAGGAAACAAGAACACTTCTCACATATTAAGTAATTCAGTTATATTTTATTCGCCGAGTTGATCGCATTGAAGCTGCAAAAATGTCAAGGGCTTTAATAATTTTCGTGCTCAGCCTTTTAACACTGAAGGTGGCAAATTGTGACGAAACGGAGGATCGGCATTTGTGCCACCAGTCTGTGACTGTAAGCTACACAGAAGAAGTTTCCAAGCCACTGAATGAATTCGGTGAATTTGAAAAATATTTCAAAGAATTGGGAATACCCGGCGGAAATAAGACAGTGGTAAGTGCTACATTAAAATGAAAAGCTTATTCGAGAATAATCTGAAAACATGGCAATTCAAAGACCAAAACCAGACTAGAGGATGAGCTGGTTTGTTGCCCTGGCTATATAAAATCGGACGGAGGAGACTGTGTGCGGATTCAGACGACAACTGAGACAACAACTGAAGAATTCCACACTTCTACGGAACTAATTGGCACTACGGAAATGGATCAGCCTTTCCAAGGCTCAGACCAAAAAACGATGGACTTTTTATCATATATTTTGTATCTCGTATTGGCAATTGGCGTTCTGACCATTTTCGGGGCTACTGTATGTTTCTACCAAAAACAAAAGTCAAAAAGTTATAATATTAAAATGGAAATGGAAATGGAAACAGCTTTAATAAACATAACATAAAAAAAAGAAATATATAATTAAATATAGTATAACATATGGAAAGTTATTCAATATTTAAGAAAAGCAAGAATGAAAACATTTCCGTAAAATACCTCTCTTATCCATTCACAAGCTGTGTATGAATTTCACAATTGTATAAAATGCTTAATAACAATAAAATTATTTCATATTTCTCTAAAGATAAACGTATACAAAGTTGAGCTCACTTGGGTTGATTAAGAACAAAGAGCTTTGTTTATTTTAAGCGAAGGAGAAGTAAATTGCATCATAGTTATTTATCAATGAAAATGTGTATGTCGGGGAGTCCCGTAAATGGTTTAAATTTTAATTTTATTTGCTCATAAAGAGAATAAGGAAACAAACTAAAGTTGAATTTAATCTTTAAAAAAACTTAATCATATGCTTAATCAATCTATCACATAAACACTGTGCCTCAAACAACCTTATCAAATAATACAAAGCACTCTATTAATAATCTCCTTAAGTTGGAAATGAAACGAAAATTGATTACTTTGGCAATATACTAATATTATATAAGGTCATATTTTTTACACAATAGCTACACCATATAGTCATTCACTTTCATTAAAAAATAATTATATAACTAGAATAAAAAGAAATTACTAATAATTACTAATAAAATATTTCAATTTAAAACACAAATATTTCTTCTATAAAACAAAATATGGGTAACTCTCCAGAAACAGCAACCGCGTCCAAACCAAACATCTCTAAAATCTTTGTTTTTAATATTGACATATTAAGTTGTATTTAAATTAATCAACATCGACAGAATCTAGCATATTCTAAAACATATTTCGACATATTCAAATGAGAATTAAAAAAAACGCGATTTTGTATTACTTTGGTGTTTTGTTTTAATAACATCTAACATTCTAAAACAGATGCATTATGCCTAGACTTTTACTTTCTCACATCTTTTTAAATCTAATGTATCAAAAAAGTAAAATCCAACATAAAAAGTACGTAAAAAAAAATGTCGCTTGCTATAAGAATTAAAATTCAACTAAAAAAAACTACTAATAGCTTGAAGTAAAAAAAAATATTCATTTTGAAAATTAATCAACGCATAATACATTCAAATTGATTAAATTAAAATAGTTCGTCACGTTTCGCAGAAATCAGTACTTAAACTTGTTTTTTGAAAACGTGCATTCCGTACGGACGCGTGCGAATGCCTTTTGTAATTATGTATCTTGAAAACGAACAATTGTCCAAAATAGATCTTAGCACATATGTATTGTAGTGCTAACCAAGAGTTTCATATTTAGTAAAATTAAAATAAAGTCTTGGCAAATGTATACCTATTGT
>JAEIIJ010018887.1:0-20145 GCA_018904815.1 Drosophila ogumai | reverse complement strand
TTTTTTTGTCAGTGTGAATGCGTATAAATGTCGCGTTCGACATTAGAGAGTTACCCATATTTACACTAGAAGTTAGTATTACAGTCTTGAATATCTTATTAGGGCATTCCATGTTTTAGTTCACCTTTTTAAGAACTCTACTTAACATACCCATAATAAATCTTAAAATTCGCTCATCATAAAATCGCTACCATGCTTAAGTAGGAATCTATGGAAACACTCGACTCCCACTGTACCATTCCCCACAAAATCTCTGGAGCACTTAAGCAAAAAGCAGGTAATTTGCGAAAAGCGAAATGAAAAGTGAGAAATGATGCAACAATTATTATAGCTTATTATACTGCCCGAGAGCGGCAGCATTTATCGGGGGCAATCAACCCCAATGACGGGCAGTCCAGAAAGAGCTGATACGCGTTTCAAGTTCGCTGCTTGAGTCTTTCGTTTCGGGAGAACCTGTTGCCCGGATTGACCAACAGCAGCAACATTGATCTTGTCCTAACCCGAGAAACGCCGCCGTGGCTCGTGCGGCTCGCCTCGGCTTTGAGTGTGTGCCAATGGAGAATGGCGCGACCCAAAAAGCGGCAAAGTGAATGCAACACCAGCAACTAAGGCAGACACAACCAATTCAGACGCAATCAATTAGCGATATGCTGATGACGTCGACCTGCCTGATACTGTTGTTGTGATTGCTGTTGTTGTTTGTTGTTGTCGCCGCTTTGTTGTGCTGTGTGCGGTGTGCGGCAGGCACATGTGGCGCGGTTGCATCATGGCGCCATGCAAACCGCCTAACGGTAATTGACTTGCAATTTCTTTTGCGCGCAACTTTTCGGTTGCAAAGAAATTTTCCAAACTCGAATGTGTTGCAACATTTCGACAATCCAACAAAGCCAAATGAGCGTCAGCCAGAAAAATGGAGAGCCAAAAAGTAGATGGAAACCAGTATGGGTAATTTTTTGACATTAATCGTGGAGTTGATTTTTAAATCTATGGCAGTTTGCAATTGAGTTAACAGCAATGAAACACGCGAAATGAAAGTAAGAATATAAAAATGTATGCTAATTATAGTTTTTAATTAAATATGTGCTATTTTTATACTCTTGCAGGGTATAACCTATAAAGTATATATATTCTTGATCAGCATCAACAGCCGAGTCGATCTAGCCATGTTCGTCCGTCCGTCTGTCTTCCTTTAGCTTCCTTTCCGTCCGTTAGCTTCCTTTCTTGTTTACTCACTACTTTATAATATTTTATTCCACTTAAACCCACTGTTTTACTTTTGAATTGTTATTATTTTGTTTTTTTTTTTTATTCGACTGATTTTTACGACCTATATTTGTTATACAAGCTTTTATGCTAACTTGAAGTCTGTCGGCTGCTGTAATCAAAATAAATGCCAAAACATGGTATAGTAAAGTCTATAATACTATTAATATTTATATTTTATTTTTAACTTTCAAAGTGTTCAGTTTTCATTTTTCCTGCGCATTACATTTCTTGTTCGGAAGTGGTTTTCTCAATACATTTGCAGCTTTTAATGCGCTTTTGCATGCCACGAAAAAATATAGGAAAGCCTTAAGTACATCTTGATTGATGCGGTAATTATCGTTGCTAATTTTGTTTAAATATAAGCATATTTTTCCCAATTTGCCAAATATTGTATATATCCAAGAGCTGCTTCTGTGAATATTTTCCACGCTCTTCAGTGTTTTATGCGCTACAGCCGATTGCTCAATACTCGTATTTTTGTTTTATTGCTGTATTTTTGTTCATTTACAGTCATTTAAGTGCTGCCTAATTACGCTCCGCTCTATATTTTTAGACTTAACGAGGGGTGCAGAAGAAGTTAGAGCAGGAAGTATGAACTTTGGTTTCAAAAATATAATTTTAATAATATAATTTAAGCCCGGTTTACAGAAAAGTGCACTATTGAGTAAAGGCACTTAAATACTGTATTTCTTAAATCGTTATAGTATCGCCTATTAAAGTTGACTACGATCTCCTGGAAAGCCAATGGAAAAACAATATAAAGTAACATTTGCAATTAATTCTAAATTCCAATTGAAAACAAATGTGATAATTAATTTTTAGCGCATTACTTGGGAAGAATATTTCGCTTGTAATTTTGGACTATTGAAGGGTAGGATATTTTTAAATCAAACTTAAAATAGGTCTCTATTTTGGTTTTGTATGTTATACTCAACCTTAAAAACGGCATAATAAAGTTATTATTTTCAACACAAAATCAAACGTCTTGAGCACCCCTCGCGCTCCCATCTACACTCGCACCAACTAACGGCGGCTTTGCCTCAGTGCGGATCAGAAGGCAGGAAAGCAAAGAGCTGCCAAAAACAGATTTACCAAATGTAAAACGAAAATGCCGACAAGAAACGAGCAGCTTGAATGTCTACCTACTACCCTGGGCTGCGCTGTAGCATAATGTTTATTCAATTTACGCAATTTACACCAAAAACAAGAGCTCGGCATTTGATTGCCAACTTCGCGTTGGACTTTGGGTGTTGTTGTAATTATGGCCGCAAAAACAGAGGGGCATTGTAGCCGAGAGACTGAAATAAAATTAAAGTCTATATTTAAAATATTTTTTGCCGAAGAAGTGACGACAGCCAGCGGATTTTCCTCACAACGTTTCGCAATCCGTTCGCAGGCAATGCGAAATTTGTTGACTAAGTCAATGGGTCAACAGCTGTCCGCCACAAAGCTGGCTGGCCCAAGGCGGAATTATTATGCTAATAAATGGTTTTCCTCCGACTGGTCTTTCAGGCTTTCCCGACCGGTAAATGTGCATAAATTCGCAGGTGGGTCGCAGGCTCGGCGTCGCCTCCACTTCCTTATTAATCAGTTTAGCTTTATGCCGTCACAATCCGCCGAAAAAAGGGGACCCCAAGCCGCAAACCTGATTAAGTGAACGTCATGGTTAACTGTACATGAGTAAGAGATTTGGATACTTGTGTTTTTCTTAGCCTTAATTGAGCGCAGCCAAAGCGTTCGACGGCGCGTGACAATGTGACCGAATCGCGGGTTGGCTTCTCGTCCAGTAAAGGCCTAGCCGACTTCCCTCCAAAACCAAAGAAGACATAAACACCACTCGCCACAAACAAGAGCCAAGAGTTCAAATGCTTTTGCCATTGACCCCATTTCCGTGCTCGTTGTTTCCGAGTGTTATTGTGCCGATCGGTTCAGAGATGCGTTAACCTGAGATTGTAAACCCTGATTGAGCTCTAATTGCAGCGATCATTGTGTGGCAATAGAGAGCTGATCGCCACTGGCCGATTGTGAGGGAAGTGATTGCAGTAAGGCAAGTTCATCGGAATGGGCTATAACCCAAACAAATAACAGATCATGCCGATATTGAAAGCTGTGCTTGTCTGATGAACATTTTGGGCGGCGAAGCTGTGCGTTGGCATTGACTTTGGGGGGTTTCCCTGCTAATCGAATTGAAGATCAAGGAGATTTACTTTCCGATTTTACTTATTAATCTTATTATCGGATATGTTAATGTTAGAGTGTTCCCCTTACTTTACAAGTTCTTATCCAAACTTAACCATTTCTTAATGCTTCAGTCTATGATAGGGTGAGAGTATTCAAGACTAAGACTTACAAACCCAATTTTTGTGGCACACCCATGGCAAGTTTTGTAATAGTTAGTAATAGTTTCTATGCGACATTATCACAAGCAAATTGCCGCCGCAATCGAGCCAACTTTTCAGTCAGCTGGGTAACAAGCCCAAGCAACGACCTTGACCAGCAATGCAATGAACCCTGCGGTTGGATGTGCCCCATCCGAAATGGCGGTAAACAAGACGCGAAACGGTGAACGACTCGAAGCCCCAAAACAGTTATACGCCTTGGAAGGTGGCGACCACAACCGAGACGGGTGACAAGGGGCTGAATGGGGCTTTTGTAAGCGGCGCATAAAATGTCATAACTGTCAGCTTCGCCTGCATGGCTAACAGCTCTATATATTGTTGGAACTCGTCCAAGATTTAAGACACCACAATTGGCGCCCAACAAACGGCCAATTGGGAACGGGGCGGCATGGCATGGAATGGATGGAAGTGGAATGCCCGAGCGAAGAAGACAATTAATTGTTAAACAAATCAGGCAGCGAATGGAAATCGAAGCCAGTGGCTTCTATGGATGATCAATCGGCCGCTGGTTCAACTCTGACACCTTTGTTGACAAATAAAGCCGCCCCGCAGCCCCGAGAGATGCATGAATTTATGTAAAGCTTACTTTATCGCCAAATGCGGCAAGGTCAGGGCGCAGACAATGCGAACAAACGAGCTGCAGCCTGAATATCGTCTCAGAGTGGCTAAGCCTCAATCGAAAGATGATTTTCAAAGGCGTCGAGCCACAATGGCCACAATGGGAGGCGGGCGGCGGCAGAGGCAGCCGCATATATGCATATGTGGCGCATATGGTAATTAAGTCGAGGAAGTAAATTGCACTTCGGCTCACGATTATGATGGGGCAAAGACAATGTACTCGAAACCATCTCTCCGGCGGTAGGCGTGCTCTCCAGCAGCCAGTATGACATAATCCCCGTCAGTTGGAGCCGGAGCTGGAGCTGAGCGGGAGCGTCTAACGGCGCCCCCTCTTTCTTCTGCAGAAGGCCAGAAGGCCTCGCTTTCCGTCGGCTGTGGAAAATGTGAATCGAACAATGTGGTCAAGACATGCAACAAACGCGAATTGAAACGAAATCGAAAGTTGCATGCATGCAACGAAAGCGAGAAAATATTTGCTATCGTAACGAGTCTGGGATTATAAGGTGCCGAACATGTTTGTAAAGGTCCTGCAGTTGCTCAGAAATATTTATACAACTTTTCAATATGAAAATGTACGTTTCACCAGATTCATAACACTAAGAATATCTGTGAAGAACGTCAAATTCATGTGAATTTGCATTTAATAAATATATATTCTTTTATCTAGCATTATAGCTTTTATAAGTTTATTCGGTCACCTTTTGCTATGAAGTAAAAAAATACTACCGATATGGTACGCACCTTAAACTTGTATTCAGACTTTAAGTGTGATTTATTTTTTATATATGTACAAGTATAGTATACTCGATATGTGTGCCAAACCACAGCTGACTGAAGACCCATTGACATAATAACGAGGAAGGTAATCGGACTCAGACCAGACCCCGCCTCGGCCTGATACCACTGGGACTGGTGGTGCTACTGGCGATGGAGCCGGTGGCGGTATTAATTACCCAGCAATCGGAGTGGAATCGAGCGAGTGGAGTGGAGTGGCCCAACTGTTATTGCCTTTGTCTTAGGTTATGGTTGGTGACCGACCACTGCGTATGTGGAGCAGTGACACAACCGAATGACCGACTGACACACTCTCCTGGCGCATTCGGACCTGTCTGGGAGTGACATAATGACATAATGCAAAGGTGAATGCAAAAGGATATAGTCACTGGTCTGTTGAGCAAGTGAAACTGCTACTCACAAGGGGTTTAGGAAAAGAGTAGGTGTCAACTAAGAGGAAAAGAGGATTAGTTAATATGTTTAATATTTTACATTTCCTCTTCTATAACTCGTTTCATTTTCATTAACATAGCTAATAAGGACTACAATTACATATTGAACAAATAACTAAATGGTTTATGTTTCTTATTCTTTGTCTAAAATTAAATTATGCTTTAGTTTTTAATGAAAGGCCCTTCTAAATACCCATCATTATAATGGTAATCAATCAATCAAAACAATGGCAGCGCAGGACAATCTCTCAATCATTGAATGCAGCCTAGAAACAAGTACATCATCATTTGCGATTACCATAAAAATAACATTGAAATGAAGCCGGCAAAAAAGCAAACAGCTCATCACTTGAAGCGGCCCGAAGGCGGCTCATCCACTCGGGTATTATTCAATTACCAGCCCCAAATTGTGGTGCCTGCTGCTGATGTTGCCGCTGTGGTTTCTCAAGCCTTTTACGTGCACTGACTTGCAGCGGCAACAAGAAGCGAAAAGCGGCAGCTGACGGTAGTCGAATTAAACAGCAAAATGGCACGCATCCATAGACCCTCGCTGGCTGTGCCACCGGGCCCCGGCCATTCGCGGAGACTCCTCTTGATATTGCAATCTTATTTCTGCTTTAATACCCGTCCAGGGAGAGTTTTACGATTTTTAAGAGTGTTTTGCAGCGCCCATTTAAGTACTTAATAGTTATGACTTAATAAATACTGTTAATTATTAATACAAAAATAATTAAGACGAACTTTTGCTAGCACTTGTCACTTTAAGTGACCTGGAATGTATAAAGAAATAATAACAGTGGAATAACTTATATAATAACTATTGTTTTAAGTACTAGTTTTCAAAAGTTTATTACAACTTTTAAAAATAACATTTAAAATAGGCAGTTGAAGGGAGCCATAATTATTTTATTTTTTAGCTTTAAGTGTTAATCAAGTGCTCAAATGTTAATCGAAAACATTGACTTCAAATGAGTTTTAAGGCTGGATTTAGAATTTAAGTTATGGCGCTCTAGTGTTTTTCTTATTTGAGTCTTTAAGTTTATACATGTAAAAATATATAAAAATAATTTTTTAAGTTCCTCCTTAGACATACACTTAAGGTAATAATTCTCCGCCTAATATAATTTTGATTCAATTCAATTGAAACTGAAAAGTTTAGACAAAACAAATGTTGAGATGTCATTATTGCTGAAGGGTATACAGAGACTGGCCTTTTGGCAGTGAATACCGTTCTTGCTTTTCTTTTTTTTTCTGCGCTGATGGTGGCGCTGCATTTGGCGCTTGGCTGCGTCGACTTCGCGCCTCCGAAAGCCAGCGGAGCCAGTGGACCACCAAAGGCAGGGAATGCGGCAGGCGGGAAGCTCACGAAAAGCACACCGCCGCTCACCATTCGCTGCGCCGCATGTGTTTTGGGCTATTGCGATTGTTATTACTGCCGCCGATCCGATCCGATCCGACCTGGTCTTCGGCTTGGCTTGGCTTGATGGTCGCGCATTCGCTTCGTGCATCCATTCATTCGGCGTGGAACTATAAAAGTGCGCGCAGGCGCTGCAGTTGGCATCATTAAACCGTTAACCGTCGAACAGTCTACAGCCCAGTGTGTACGGAACGTGTGGACCAGTGATCAATAGCAATCCCTCGACCAAACGGGATCAGTTCTGACTCAGCTGACTCACGACCAGGGAAAGCGGATTTCCATTCCCGTCCATCGAAGGATTAACGCAGCAGCATGAAGTGGATGGTACGTATCCGAGGGCAGGACAAGACAGTGAAGTGAAACAGTGGCCAAGGGACTCGAGAGTATCCCAGTTCGAAAAAAGTTGTGATCATTTTGGACTTACAGCATTGCAAGATCAACAGATCTGAAAACGATCTTAGCTGCAGTGATAAACAGTCTTAATACATTTGCCTATTGTAAAAGGAGGAAAGGCAATCACATTTTATTGAACAAATAAACACAATTTCCATAATAATTATGAAAGTTGGACAAAGTTAATGTCACATTAAAATATCAGTAACAGTACTGATACTAGAAACTTTATAAGTTCAATATTATTCTTGTTTCAAATCTGCAACCTACTCCTAGCCAAAGCTCTTAGATAATCCCCCATCTAATTATCCCTGCTCTAATTCACAGCGCACAGCGACATCGCTGGCCCTGGTTGTACTCCTGGCCAGCAGCTACGTCCAGGCGGAGGCCGAGAAAGCCGCCGTGGAGGAGAAGAAGGCTGAGCCCGAGGCCAAGCCCGCGGAGGCAGCGGCCAGTGAGGACACCACCAAGTCAAAGCGCGGACTGCACCACTACGAGGACTACCACCACCACCACGTGCCCCACTTCCCGGTGCACGAGGAGAAGACACTGACCGTAATCAAGAAGGTCCCCGTGCCCGTGCCCATCGAGAAGATCGTGCACGTGCCGGTGGAGAAGCACATCCACGTGCCCGTTAAGGTCAAAGTGCCCAAGCCGTATCCGGTCGTCAAGCACATCCCCTATGAGGTTAAGGAGATAGTGAAGGTTCCGTACGAGGTGCCAGCTCCATACCCCGTCGAAAAGAAGGTTCACTACCCCGTCCATGTGCACTACGATCGCCCCGTGCCCGTGAAGGTGGGTTTGGGACTCACAGAAGCAAGCCAACTAGGGTCCTAATTTGTTAACCATTTTGTTGTAGGTCCATGTGCCCGCTCCTTATCCAGTTGAAAAGAAGGTCCATGTGCCCGTGAAGGTCCATGTGCCCGCCCCCTACCCCGTGGAGAAGGTGGTCCATTACAATGTGGAGAAGCACGTGCATGTTGACAAGCCCTACCCCGTGGAAAAGGTTGTCCACTACCCCGTCAAGGTGCCCGTCGAGAAGCCAGTGCCCCACTACATTGACAAGCCAGTTCCGCACTACGTGGACAAGCCAGTGGCCGTGCCCGTGATCAAGAAGGTGCCGGTGCCCGTCCATGTCCCGTATGATCGCCCCGTGCCCGTGCATGTCGAGAAGCCAGTGCCGTATGAGGTCAAGGTCCATGTGCCCGCCCCCTATCCGGTCATCAAGGAGGTGCCCGTGAAGGTGGAGAAACACGTTCCGTACCCAGTCAAGATCCCCGTCGAGAAGCCCGTCCACGTTCACATCGAGAAGCACGTCCCCGAGTACCACGAGAAGCACGTCAGCTACAAGGAGCCGGAGTTTGTCCACAAGCACATCGAGGAGGACCACCATCACGCCCCCATCCATCACCATCACTCGCACCCCATCGTGGAGCATGAGCACGAGGTGGAGCATGATTTTGCCTCTCATGATTATCATTCATATCACGGCTACTAAACGGTGAATGAATTCTCTCTTTCTCTCTTTTCCGCCTCTTTCGCTTTTCTTTGCAGCATTGAGAATGAACGGGATGGCTAGCTAAACTCCTCCATTTCCTCTATATTTCCCAAAAAGCAACCAAAACCATAGCCACAATCATAACCACAACCACAACCATAACCATTGACCATTGACCATAGACCATAGACCATTCCCCTCGCTCCGATTACTCATTTCATACCGTTCCCGGAAAACTTTGCTATGCAGAACGTGATAAACGACAGAGATTCAGAGAACCAGACGAGAAACAGACCAACTTAGCTTTTAGACCGAACTCTCTTCTAGCCGTAAGCCATAAGACACAAAAGGAAACCCTGAAACGTTGACAAGACCCGTGAGCACTGTGAACGAGTGAATTGTAAAGGAACTTTAGATTTAGACCTTCAAAGCGACACATTTGGGCCGCACAGGCCACACAACGAGAACGATAACGAGAACTGTAACTAGAACAAGATCGAGATCTAGAAAGAACACCAGCCCAAGCCCACTCCCTCCCCTCCAAGACACTCGATCGGACACACACACAGTTGCAAGATCCCAGGATCCCAGGCTTGTTGTGCTGCGACGACGATGTGGATTGTTGGACGACGGATTCGACACCGCCTGGGTGCATCATCGACGTGGTTGCCGCTGCTGTTTTGTCCTCCAGCCGCGGCTCCTCCCTCTTCTGCTCTGGCCCGCCCGACTCGTGCACCCGGTCCGGTTCCCAAGTGAGATCGGTCGGTCCCAGGACCGATCGGCCCAGTTGTGTGCAGCGTCCCAGCGTTGTGAGCGTGTGATAAGACTTCTGATAGCGTTTAAGCTCGTGCGATATTCGATATTCGAGATAGGAGACCCCTATTTAAGTCAGTTTGTAAACGAACGTATTGTATTAGTTTTTGTAATGTTCTCCGCTACCTAGTTTGTAATGTCTCTATGTAATTTTGCTTGTTCTTAGAAGCAAACGAAACGGATTTATAAAAAGTACTTAATTTACCAAATATTTTTTGACTCTGTATAAAAGCTAACAAAAAAATTCTCATACAAAATGAAGCTGATGAATGATACACAATCAAATAAATGAAAAACAAGTGATCAAAACGAACATTTTACCGTATTTTATTATTATTTTTCTACACAATACCATCTATTTATTAAAAAAAATTAACAATTATATTGCAAAATATATGTTCAGAGACAAAACGTATACACTTCGCTAATGATTTATTTGATCTTATTGCCTTGGTTGATCCTTCTACATTATAACCCACACTGTTCCCAGTTTATTAGAAGCAAACTTCCTGGAACCTAATGATTAATTTTAACGGTCAAAAGAACCTAATCTAAAAAGTATTTATCTGGTATAACCATAGTAAGTTAAACTATTTGACGGGATAGTTAATAATCTAAACAAATTTTTCATATTTATGGATACCCCAACCTCTCGACCTACGATATTTAAGGATCAATGCAAATAGATGTACATTTTCAAAAAAATTTGATTGTTTAATGAACATTATTTAAGTTTTAAAGTCTTATGTACTAAAGATAATACAGAAGAAGTCAAGGCACTCTACAACGAAACTCTTCCATTAATCTGGCCATAATATTCGTCACTTGTTACCAACCATTTTTGGCAATTCTTTCATGGGGCAAATCCACTTTCGTTTCGTGTTTAAATCAAATTTGGGCACGACAGAAGAGGAGGGCGAAGAGACATATCAAGTCGTTCCACAATTGACCATAAATGTCTTATCTAATTTTCAAATGAGGTAAACATCGCCTTGCATTCATAATTGCATATTCAAAGTGTCTCGCCCACGGAGAGACAGCCCAAAAGGGGACGGAGACAGTTCAACATGTTTATTACATTTTCCACACCATCACTTTGCCTTCCATGAGCCCCACTCCAGCTCCACCTCCAGCCTGACTCCAGCTCTGTGCACTCGTGGCCATTTCCTAGCGTTTATTTTGCGGTGTGGGCATTGCTTTTTATTAGCACCCGCGAGGGGTATGGTTTTTTGGTCGAAGCTCCGGCTTGGGTTTTTGCACTCCTTTTTTCTGGCTTTTGCGGCCGCCTGCTTGTTGCATCGACCACAAAGATTGGGTTTCAATTTGCATTTTCGGCTCCATTGAAGCCGCTGCAATTTCAGACTGGGCTAAGTAAAGTGGGCCACGGATTTATCACGTTTTTCCCCAGTCGGTTTGTAGGACATGTGCCGCTAACCGATATTTGAGTCGGAGCCCCGTCGAGTCACTAGCTGAGACCCAGCTCGCTTTTATTACCATATTGGGGCTAACTCTCTCGGTGGCCAGTTGTTACTGGTAGCTTTGTTTATGTAACTGTAACTGTAGCGCTTGCAGTTTATTGATTATGCAATAAATAATAGCCAGCACAATGCCCGGACTGGCGTTGTTATCCTCCATCCTCGTGGCCCCCTCTTTCCTCGCAGAGTGTGTGGCTAATGCCAAAAGAATGGCTGCAATAAAAATCTGGCTAATGGCTCTAATGGAGAACTGAGCTTACGCTTCATTATTTCAACAATATAAGAGGGGAGCCGGTCTACTCCTAAGAAAAAATGTAGCAGAGTCTACTATATATCTATTTCTAATAAGACACTTTTTACATCCCACTCGTTTTCAGTTCGGTAATCCCATTTACCCTAACAAATATAGTTGAGTTTTTTATTCTTTTTTTTTGATAAGAACTAAAGTATAAACGCGTCTCATCTAGTAGCTGAACAAGGGCGCATAAATTATATATATTCTTGATCAATGGGTGTTGCTCAACATATTTTTGCAAAATTTTACAGTCTTTAGTCAGTTGTGGCATTTCAACGTTTTAATTGTTTCCTATATTTATTATATATTTTTAAAACTAAATGATCTTCTTTAAGCAATTTTATTTTAAGAAGTGAAACCACAATAAGCTATTTTAAAATATAAAAGCTTGAAATTTATTTGTGTTATAATTATTACCATTTTATTTTTCACCAACTGACATTAAATTTATTTATTCTAAGCATCCCAAAACACTTGGCCTAATGTGAAACCTCAGAATACGATATATATGAATATATATATATCTGATTTTAATTTATATTTAAAGACGCCACCTCTAATTCTATTTAATAATAATATTTGGGTGACGAAAGAAAACCCAAGACTGGAAATATATATAGTTTACTGGGTCAGTCGTTCAAATTAAGTCAGTCTAGACAGCGCAGTAAAATTCGGCTGCTGCCTGGATTTTCGTAACAGTTTTCCGCCCGGGCTTATTTAAATGATGGCCAACTAAACCCGCTTCGCCCGGTGGCAGCAGCCATGTGGAAAGTGAATGCGAGAAACGCTACCGACATGTGGGTTTTCAGTTTCATTTCATTTTCTTTTCCACAGAGTCAGAGCTTGCTGAATATATATGTGTGTGTGTGTTGGCCATTATGTGATGTTAGTGGGGCAGCTTTATGGCCGGTTCGACGATCCCCGCGATCGCGACGCGTAATCGCCGGCAATTTGACGGAAAATATTTGAAATCGTGTGTAAATTGTAATCAGAAATTGCAAAATTAATAACATGCCGCAGCTTTGCGTTTTAATTGCCATGGTTATGTAGTAAATTGTATAATCAATTGATAAAAATCACTTAATAAAGAACTTTTCAATGACTTACTTGATGTAGGGAATATTGGCTGGTATGTGATACTTGGCTCCCATGTCAAAATCCTTTTCAGAGCGTAAAACTGGAGGCTTAATGCCAGAGTATTTTTCCCTGTAATCAGAAGAAAATATTATTATAACCCTGACATTTCATGGACCTTTACACTTACCGCAAATTCCAGTAATGACAATTCATGGTTCGCTTGTTTGCATTGCCACTAAAGACATCATAACGCCAATTGTCCAGGGACAGCGCAAAAGGCAGAAAGGCCACCTTTAAGGATCAAGAAAACGAAAATGTGAGAATGTTATTTATTATAATTTACTTATATTAAAAAAAAGGACCAATTAACCTCTCCCAGGGGCACCTCCAATGTAAAAATATGTCGTCCCGTTCTTTAGCGGAATTGCAAGAAGAAGGACTCGGAAGGACATACTACCCACACCTTCTTAATTGCCAGTATTGCCTGTTCAAGAAACTTATCCTCACTGTTCTCAGAGTGTACATCCTGACATTATCCGATTTTTCCTTCTGATGCTTCACAAAACCACCAAACGTTGATCTAGCTCTATACATTTATATATTTATTTATTTTATGTCATTGTTCACTAAAATCTTAATGACCTTCTGTTTATCCTCGTCGTACAAGTAAAAGTTCTCAGAAGAAGAAACCATTAAATTGGATTGTTTCAGCTGGAATTCAAAGTTAGAGGGTCGAGCAACCTTCTATCTATGTAGAGAGTGAGTTCAATAAAAAATGGTTGCTCAAATAGCCCAAAAAAAAATTGCGAGTCTCCCTAGACTTAAGAAAATTTAACTAAAAATCTGGAAAAAAACGGCGAATTCTAGGTTTTAAACTGAAGCCCAAAAGGACAGAAAGACATGTGTATGTACATACATACATGTCTAAAACGACGCGCTTGGAGATGTTTTCTAACAGCACCTTTATTTAGGGGTTCTTTTGCCACTTATTAATTATATTCTTTTACCATCGAGTACCCATCAAAAAAAGGAGGACAATTCCCAATTATAAGAAAATGCATGAATTTAAGATCTTAGTTAAGATTTAAGCTTAGCTAACGAACTAACTTTGCAACAAAGTAACCCAAAACTTTTGCTAGCCTTCAGTTACTACTTAATTTATTACCTTATCGATTGCCATGGTGAACAGATAGTTAATGTCAAAGCTGGACTCGTCAAGGGACCTCTGAAGTAATCCCAGCGTTTGCAAGTGTCTTGGAGTGGACACCGACAGACCAATGGCATCGCCCACAGCCTGGTGGAAGGCGGGATTGGCGCCGTTCCTAAAGATCTTGGGCAGGTGACGGTACTGCAAAAAGTACTGTATGTGGGCCATCTCGTGGTGCACACTGATCAAGCTTCGCTGGTTGATGTCGGCACAGATCTTGACCCGGAAGTCGTGGCGATTACAGAAATCCCAGGCGGAGGGCTCGCAGAGAACTCTCCTGTCCAAGGGCTGCTCGAATATGGAGCTGCGATAAAACTCTGGACCTACGGCGGACATGTTAATGGAGGTGAAGAATTCCTCGGCGAGCTGGAACATCAGCAGCGGAGTGTACCCCTGCTCCACCATGCGCGGCGTGACATCGATGAGCTTGCGCCCCGGGTAGGGTATCAGAATGTCCAAAACATTCGACCAAGACTGGCCGTACATGTTGCCCAGGATGTGCGAGGGAATCGGGGCGATGCGGTTGATGCGGTCCGGCCCATAGTAGTCCCTCAGCTTGCGTCGGACATACGAGTGCAGACTCTCGTAAAGCGGCCGTATCTGCTCCCAAACTATGTCCATGTCCTGCCGAAAGTTACCGGACTCGTAGGCCAAATACCAGTACTCGCCCCCGTTGGTGACATCTGCAAAGAAAGCGACTTTAGATTGGACCACAATTCCGGACGTCCCTTCGTCTGCTCACTGTTCACACTGGCCACGTCCTGCATGACGTCGATCAGCTGCTCGTAGCTGTCGCGCATTCCCCGCCCCGCCTTCCTGTGGTACTCCACCCACGTATGCTGCAGCTCATCCCAGTCCCTGCTCTTGGCCATGATGTCCTTCAGGTGTGGTATGTAGTGAAGGTCGCACTGGAAGGGCTGCTGGTAAGCGCAAATTCCGGCGTTGTTGTACAGGAACAGCATCTCGTTCAGCAGGCGGTTGTACTGTGGCAAAGGTTTTTTTAACAGTTAATTATAGATACAAGGGACCAAGCACTTACCCTATCCAAAACATCCAAAGGCAAGGCATTTGGCCCCACCTCAGACTGCAGCATGAGTTGTCGGTAAAGGCGGCGGTCAAAGATGAGGTCCTTGTTAATCCGCTTGGATTGTTCAGCAGTGATGCGCTGGAACTCAACATAACGCTGTTGAGCATTAAGCTGGAGGAATAGTGTAAAATGTATCAGCTATACTAATGATTATTCAAAGATAAATTACACATATAAAATATAAATTTATTTTTCATTTAAGAGTGCTATAGTGTTTTTCTGTTTTGAAAGTCTTTAATATTCGGAAATCATTTGGTAAACCCAGGAAAAATAGAACAAGGATTTCAATTGGTTTAAAGGAGCCTTTCTGAAATATATTTTAAGTAATTATGTTTACTTTCACACAGGTTATTATCGCTAGGTAATTCCAATACTTGGATTTTCCAACTATAATTTGAGTATAAATGATATAGTAGTTTAGTTTTTAAAAATAATCCTAAATGTATTTTTATAAATACAAGCTAAGCTTGAAAAACAATACAATTACGCAAAATATTTAAAACTTATCTAAAAAAGTCAGTTATACGATATAAACACTAGATCTTATTAAAAAACTTAATTAAGGATTTTGGATAGTAATAATGTCTTTTAATAAGTTATTTAGCTAATATGGATTTTGGGATAGTAATATATTATTTATGAAACTAATATAGAAAGGAAATATACATTTTTGTTCCCTAAAAAATAACATATGGCCTCCCTGAAAGCTATATCATGCGTTACATTTTTAAGGAAACATAGAAAACAACAGTCGATTGATTGCAAAATTCCCGGTACGCATCTGCCCAATACTGAAAATATTTACTCCGATTGACCTATTTTAATGTTACAGAATGAAAGGAAAAATAGTTAAAATATTTAAAAAACATGGTTTGAGAATGGAGATGTAGACGGAAGATATAAAAAACATTGGGAAGGGATTTAAATAACTTTATTGTATAATAACTCTTATGTTTATCATCTGACGTTTACCAAATTTTCAAACAATTTCTTGTCTTATAATTCATAATTGTAATCCACCACATAAATGTTGTCACCAATAGATAGCACCAGCTTATAGTATGTTAGATCTGTTTTTTATTCGGACCAACAAACGTAAACGGTCAAAATTGTCTTGACTGGTGATATTGATTCAGAAAACATATGTATACCATACGAGGTCTAAGATTCCTCCTGCCTGTTACATGTTACATGTTCGGTTGTCTTATTTATGCTGGTTTAGCTTTGACAGAAAAAACTAACTACACTCATATCTGTACCCTCAGCTCTTTGACATTGGCATGTCTGCCTGGGAATCTGACAAAGCCATTCGACCTTGGGAATGCGACTTTTGGGACCTGTCCGAGTGTGCGTGTGTAGGAAAACCTACAGTGTGTGCTATGAGAAAACTTCACCACCACCGCAAAGATCGCGTGCCGTTCAACCACAATTACGCGATGTACGTACGAGTACAAGTACACTCACCGCTTCCGTTTGAGTAAAATCGTTGACGTTCGTCTCGAAATTCCACTGGGCGGCCACGTTGGCGGTGCACTCCAAGGAGCCCTTCTGGTCGGACTCCACGAGCAGGTTGCGCAGCTTTTCCAGTTCCTGTTGGTAGCGACGATCCTGCTGGTAACGCTGGCGTTCCAGATATCCCTGGTTCAGGTTGAACCGATCCTGGTTCGAGAGGAAGGGATTCTCGAAGCGATTGCGGTTGTTGATGCCCAAGATCTCCACATTGGGATTATTGTTGTAGTTGTACTGATCGTTGGGGTTGTAGTTTCGCTCTCCTTGCGTGGAGATGGGCCCATCGGAGAAGCGTCCGTTCAGGCTGGGATCGTTGCCGTAGCTGCGATCGGTTGAGCTGGAGACCGAGGGTCCGTAGTTGTGGTTGGAAAACCGATCCCCGCTGAAGGGCGAGTCACTGAAGTTCACGCGCGGCGAGGGATAGGCATAGCCGAGTCTCATGCGTTCGTCACTAGTCTGGCCGTACTGCAAGCGAAAGTTCGGAGGGTTAGGTTGGAGTAGGGCTTCACATTAAGGAAATAATATTGTGAAACAAATAATATATTTTGTTTACTTAAAAATCAACTTTATATTTTTTTAGAGTAAAAAATGTTAATTGACATCTGTTAAAAGTCACATTTTAAATGATTTTATTGTTAGACCCTTCACTTTCTTATCTTGGTTCACTATTAACCTTCCGTTCCCTATACATTATTTCGTAATCGTGAATCATTACAGATAACTTAACCCACCCTAAAGTCGTCCAGCCCGTCGTCGGTGTTGCCACCTCCCCCCGCATCGGCGTAGGGCGGACCGTAGCGCTGATCCCGATCCCGGTCCGCCCGCAACTGGGCGGGCGTGGTGGCCACGTTCGGGGTGTAGCCGTTGTAGAACACTTCTGGCTGCGGGGTGGGCAAATTCAGCTGGGGATCGGCCCGGCTCAGAGTCAGGCTAAGGCCGAGACAGAGCCAGGTTAAGACCGAAACACTGGGCATTATTTTTATCTTAAGATCTATATTCCACACTGCCAAGGTCGCCACTGACAGCTCACTTATTAACTCTTTCACAAGCAATTAAATACTTTAATTGCAGGCCACTGGCAGTATGCTTGGCAGACTAGAGTCTGCTGATATTTCGCGATATATCCTATATACCAGCTTTGATCACTCCGAGAACTTGCTCTTCACTTTCACTTGGCACGCGAACTCGTTACTTTCTCTGATCCACTGTACCGCCCACGTAGCGTCCGGCAGCGCGTCTAAAACTCTACTGACTAGACAGTAAGAATATTTTTCGAGATTACTTGCCACTTTTTTTTTTAACTCGAAAATGAATTCAAATTTGAACGCAGCCGCGTCGCAGTTGCAGTTGACGTCTCTGCCGGCGCCGTTGTCTCCGATGTCTCTCTACATACAGTATGTTTGTGCAAATGTACATATATTCGTGTGAGATAATCGCAATTAGCACTGGGACGACAACAACAACAACCACAACAACAATCGAATCTTCCATAAGCTTGGGAACAACAATGAGGTGGAGCTGCAATTGTGTGGGTGAGTCGCCGTATTTATGTAAATCGTTTTTGCATGCATGTCGGCAATTATAAGGGAGGGTAAGGGTGTCCCGCACACAGGTGCATGCCCCACGTCCGTGTGGTTATCGGCCGAAAAGCTCGACCGCATAATAATGGTGACTGTGAGAAAGTACGCGACAGTTGAGTGGGCTGGCTGAGGTCGGAACTCACTCGAAACGAGCCAGAAGTCGGCATACTGCCGGAGTTATCACTCAGTCGGAGTTTCAAAGTTAAAGTCCTCGGACATTAAAAGATTCAAAGCTAATAAATCAAAGTAAAAGAAGTCTAAAGGCATCCCAAAGTATACAAGAACCATGAGAAACTCAAAACGTAATTCATTTGCTTAATCTATAGTACTGGAATATGTTTCTTTATATTTAACTGCAAGATGATTTAGGCTAAGAGCTGGCTCAGGCTCTCTGGACGTGTTCTTTAAAATAGTCTTTGGTTAACAGAATTCGGAAGGTAATTGAAATAAATTAATTGTATATCAAAGCAATAATATGGATGTTACAAAGTTGTATTTGTAAAGTAAACAATAAACTCAACTCTGCCCTCGGCTACGTCTCTCGTGCGCATGCGTTCCACACATCCAATGTAGCACCCGCATCGAGTCGCGTTTATTGTCGCTCTTGACCCAGAGAAATGTGGAAAACATCTTGACTCATGCCGTAGTTAATGGAGTTTGCATCGAATGCATTCCACCTGAGACTCGACCTAGCGGCAGAAGCAAAACACTTTTTTACAGCCTCTACTAGTCAGAAACAAATGAGTTCCAATGTATTAGTTCCACTGCCCCATTAAACTAATGGGTTAAAAACATGTGTAAGCAGATGGGAGTGCATTAAAGTTAATCTAACGAATATTTGGAATATTTAAAATCTTAATCTTATATCTTAATTTGTTTAACTGATAATTTATTTAGTTTAAGAATTAGCTAGTTCTTGTTATGTTTTATTTTTATTCATAAAACGCTTACTATCTGACGATCCCTTGGACTGTGATTCATTCTAACCAACTGAATAATTTTATATATACAGAGAATCCTATAATTAATATTCCAAGTATCAATTCAGCACCCTCGCCGGAGGAGGAACCTTAACTGATTGCACACACTTTCGACCTAGCGAAATGCGAAAAAAGTTGTGACTCACTACGAATGAGCGATCGCAGATCGAGATGAGATATAAGGAGAGAACTATCCTCTAATGAGTTTCACGACCCAATGAATGGAATGACTTGGCACGGTGATTGATGGCTTGATTGCCAATCCAGTGGCGTACAAACGAGAATGCATATAAATAAATATTCGAATATGTGGCGAGATATGTGATTCAGACTGTAATTAGATTGCGATCTGCGAAGTCTATCTGCCTCGGAAATGAGCTCATAAATATTAGCCACCTTTATGATGTGGTTGGCTGCATTCGTACCTGGAACTGATCCCTGCAAAAACACTTTTTTTGCCAAAAATGCTAATTAAAGTCAAGGTCAGTGGGGTTATATAAGCACTAAGCTCTAAACCACATCTTACACGAGCCCTGGGCCAGCCAAGAACCGTGGGAAAATAGCGGCAAGTGCCCGTAAGTAATTAATTTACACGAGTGAGTGGCTTGTGTAAGCCGATACGCCCATGAAAGCGCTAGCCGCTTAGCATGACGCACATTAAGCACGTACTGTCGATAATATTTGCCTTTAACTATAGTTATTCGTTATTGTAATGAGGGGCTGCCGAGTGAAGAGCCCTCTCGAGTCATCACAATCAAGTGCATTTTAATTACTCAGCTCGTTTATGCTTTGCATTTGCTTTAAATTCCTTCCGGTTATTTATTTTGCTCAGGCAAAGCTTTTCTCTAAGCACAGGGCAATCATCATTAGGAAAGCATTGACTGATTCGGAGCGAAGGAAAACCCAACGAACTGTGACTTCCTCAGCCACCCAGTTCTGTTTGATGAAACTGCAAACCTATTTCCGCTTCGAAAGGGGAATATAAACTGATTGAGTTTAATAGGGATAACGAAAACAAAAAGAAATTAATGAAAATGTAGAAAATAATTAAATAAGTCCCAGAAACAAAAATATAGTTATTATTTTGCTACAACATTTTTTTTTTTTTTTTTTTTTTAGAGCTGGGTGTTTTTATTTAAAACTGTTCTTCCCGGACAATCATTAAATTTTGTAATTTTACTTAACAATAATTTTTTTTCAGTTACAGGGTGGTTTCTGTGCGGCTAGTCCCAGGGGAGGTCCAGAGGGTGGGTCCTCAGCAGCCTCCTAGTCCGTTCGCTGTTGTCCAGTAAGTTGTTTGCCAAA
>JAEIIJ010018879.1:0-37002 GCA_018904815.1 Drosophila ogumai | reverse complement strand
CTTTAATAGTTTATGAATGTATCTATAATTTAAAGTAAAAACTATGACCATTGGTTTTATTGTTTTTTTTTAATATTATCTGAAAGTCGACCAATTTACCCATTTTTGTATCTTTGTATGATGCAAAAAAGGAAAGAAAGTGCAACTTTAAATGCTCATAACTTCTAAAAAAAATCTTAAAATTGGTTTTATTGCAGATTCTGAATCCTTCCTGTCGAATAAGTAAGGTTAAAATCGTTTTTGCGAACATGACTTTTTTCATTTTAGCAACGTTAACTGTTCGAGAGGCGCTACTGTGCGACGTCAGTTATGACAAAATGAAAGAAGAAATTTAAAAAAAATAAGAAAGTCGTATAAAAAAAATATATTTTAGATTTAAGTATCTAAAACTATAAAAGTTGTACATTTAAGTGCTGAAAACACACATATGATATACATATATGATATAGTCGTCCGATTTTCATAAAATTAAAATAGAAAGCTAAATGAATCTATTTTAATCCATTTATGCTTCAGAATATTCCGTCCCAATTCGCATATTTTTTGTATGCGGATGCAAGCTCTGTATTTCATTCTCTGATGTTTTAGGAACATTGCTGCGGTGGAAATTTCCCATTTCTTAAAAAATGTTAACTGTTACACACTTTCGACTTTGAAGAAAATCCTGATAACGATATCAACGATAAATCCAAAATTGCGACGCGACGCATTTCTTCTTCTTCGTCTTGTTCTCAGCGGTAAGTACATAATATATGGCGCAGGCGCTGAGGCAGGTAAACAAACACCTGTAGAACGCCCGTCGAGGTAAACAAATCCCAGGCGCAGAATCGCCAAACGTCAGAGCAGGCGCACTGAGCGACCAGAAGAGTGCGGAGAATGCCTTTTGAGGACGAACAAGGGTCGTCCTCTTCCTACTTGAGGAAACCCATGCATCGAGCTTTAAGCTGGCCCAGAAATGTCAGGGAAACGTCAAAACGGGCCACGACAGTGTAGAGAGAAAAGTTTTCGCTGGCCAACAACATACACACACCGAAAAGTGCTGGCTCGCGGAGAAAATTGCTGAAAACTAGGGAAAATTCCAAAGGACAGAACATGCTGAGCCGACCCAGTGCCTAGGAGAAAGTGAATTATATATACAAATACACAGCAGTGATCCAGTGCCGGAGATCGATCGGGGGATATGTTTGCGAAGGGCCAAGGCAGGTGGCCAGAACCGAGCTAACGGGCTAACGGATATGTGTGTGGCCAGCTCGAGTGCGTGAGTGTGTGAGCGCCGCAGCGAAGTAGGCTACGAAAAACGCACCGCCTGGTATTTATGTCGCGCTCCCGTTGGATCGACCCCCGCCGTCATCATCAGCAGTTAGTAGATCGCAAGTATCGGGGCATCCGGGGCAACCATGGCCTGGCTCCTAACCAGATTCCTGGCCTGCTGGCGCCTCTGCCTCGGCCTGCTCTCCGTTCTGGTCTGCTTGGCCCCGTGCGTCAACCTGCAGCCAGCCGAGAACATCAACTACAATCTGTGAGTTTCGCCGCAGTTACGGATATATCCTCTTCAGGGATAATGCTACAGTAATCCCCAATCTTCCCACCCATCCAGAGTTCACTCGTGGGCCGACAAACTGGGCACCGAGCTGTTTCATCTGGGCGATTTCATCACCAGGCGCAAGGAGGTTCAAAATGTGAGCAAATAGCATTTTATTGATTTTTCCGCCGCTCCGCTTTTTCCCCTGCTCCCCCGTTCCCCTGCTCACCTCTTCCCTTTCCCCGTTCTCCGTTTCCCGTTTTCCACTTTTTCGGTTCTGTTTTTGTGCGCTCCTTGTTGACGTCTCTCTGAGGCTGAGGCTTCGGCTCCGTATTTGGGTTAAAGGCTGCTAGCCCGAGCGGCAATTATAAAAAATGTAAAGCTGAGATTCTAAGGCAGTAGGCCGAAGTTTCAATGCCCTGGGAAAATCTATACAATGGGTTTTTTGTAGGCCTAATTTGGGGTAATAATAATTTGTTTTGGGGCAGAAAAGTGGAGTTTTGGAAATGTAAGGCAGTGGGTCACAACATAAATGCGCACATGTTCTCGATTTAATAGAGATATGAGATATATAGTACATATATTTTAATCCACTTTAAGCAAAAAATATATAGACACTTCATATTTATAATTAAAGTTTCTCTAAAGAAGGGTATTATACGGTCCATCACGATTGAAAACTTATTTTTGGCCGCCTTTGGGTCTCCATTCCCATATGAGGTCAGTGCGCTACCAGTGGCCAGGACAGCTGGTAATTTATTTTTAGGCAGCGCAATTGGATTTACAAATGAAATTGTTTCACACATGGACTACAAGCGCATTGGCGCCAACTGTTTATAATGTTCGTTATGCATGTAAATGTGTTTGTCGATGGCCCCACTGGGGCCTCCAAATGGGTTGAACGGGGTGGTTCCGCTCTGGGCAGAGAAGGGAATGCCAAAGACAGTATGGTTTTGTAAATAATAATGGAATAATATGACAAAGTGGCATGCAAACAGGAATAAGCTAGGAACCCATTGAAAACCCCTTAAACTATGAGTTAGTTTAATCTCTTATTGAATTTTAAACAGCATTTCAAGGACGCGAAGGTGGTGTCACGGAATGGTGCCTCCATTGTCGATTCGATGGCCAAGGAAATCGAAATGATGATGGATCTCAAGGTCAGCGCTGTGCGGGTATGTTGCTCCATATTTCCAAATCTATTCAGGAAACTAACCAATCTGGAACACCATATATTCAGCGCATTATGGACACGGCTGAGAACACGGCTCTGTCGCACCAAAACGATATGGCGGACAAGATGTTCTCCTATTACAATGCCAAGGAGATGCTGGAACCCGGCGATCCCATACCGCCCATACCCACGCCGGCCCCGGACATGGACAAGGATATTGGCGAGCCGCTGATCTACGTACAGCCGAAGGTGGTGGTCCTGGAGCCGCGCCCGGAGTTCCACAACACTCCCGTCAACTTCAGTGTCAGCTCGGTTCACGTGCCGGTCAATGTGTTCGATCGAGGTTTGGAATAATCCATCATCACCATAATCCGTGTATCTCTTCTCTCCGCTCTCTTTATCTCTCTCTGTCTCTGTGTATCTCTTTCTCTCACCATTGTAACTGTAATTGTCGCCTGTTGTTGTATTTGTCTGAAAGGTCCTGTTTTTATGGTTTTTGGGATCGAACTCTACGGCTCATTTAAGTCATTCGGAACTTTAAGATGAAAGATAAAATGAACAGTTAATGAACATTTTTGTAATGTTGGTTAATATTTTTCGATTATTAATTTGTCTTGTAGTCTATTAAATGTGTAAACATAATTCAAAAGACTTTTTAAAGAAATTTTATCGTTCGATCCAACTTGAACATAAGATCAGGACTCTTTGTAATGCTTTTCGAGTCAATCACCAGTAAAAAAAAAACTAACCAAACACTCTCCGTCTCGGTCTAGCTACCAAAAAGTAGTACCCAGAAATCGCATCTAGCTAGCTCGCTCTATCTTTCTATCTCTGTTGCTCCCTCGATCGCTCACTCGCTCGCTCTTTAGCTGTTTGCTAGCTTGCCCGTAATCGTTTTTTTTTCTGTATGCCACATAAGCCGTACGCTGCGCCTCTTTTTCCTTAAAGGGATTCCTGAAACTAACTCTACATTTTGATTTGATTTTCATTGGGGCTATAAATCCATGCAGATTTTACAAATAGCTTTGGGAAAATATAAATGTTGAATTAAAATACTGGAGCTCGTTAAAAATTAAAAAGGATACCCTCATAGGTAAACGATTAACAATCATTTTGATAAAGCTATCCTTTTGAATAGGAATGAAAATATTAAAATAAAACATAAAAACTAATTTTGAATTATAAGTAAGAAATAGTTTTCATAAATAAAAGAATAACAAAATATTTTTTTAGTAAGAATGAGAACGAGAACAAACTTTCAAGAAACATTTTACATTTTTGTAATACCCCAATTATAAAAATATATAAGAAATAACCAATATTTTTTGCCTTTACTGAATCAGTCTAAATCAAATCGAATCAGTTTTAGGAATCCCTCTCTTGATTTTTTTCGATTTCCAAACCGCTTGCGTCAATGCGTGCGAGGGACGCGTGCACGTGTCAAGCAACGCACTGCGCTGCCCGGCCCAAACCCCACCGTACCTAATGCTTCGCGAGATGGGATCCGTTCCTGTCAGAGCCGATCCGTAAATTGTAAAATTCCGCCGGGGCCGCTGGCTGTACAATGCATACGTTGACGGCGTGCCCGGGTCCAACGCCAATGGGAATGCGAATGCGAATGCTCCGGCTGCACTGCCGAAAAACACGCGGAATGCTTGCCAAAAACCGTACAACACCCAACTTGAGCCACCAGCACACGAACCCAGTACTACTGCTACAACACACCACCTGTCACTGTAACGTCCGCGGAGGAGGAGATAGACTACGACTAGGATTAAGTCCGCACAAGTCGAGGCCAACTAATCTGTGTTTCTTTGCCAAATTCTTTCCGTTTCATTGCCTTGAACCTCGAACCAAACATACAAAACACACCACAAACCACACACAGCACCGGATGTGATAAAAGCAATTCAGTGGTCGGAGAATTTGGATCAGATATTCCGCGACAATTACAAAAACGATCCGACATTGTCGTGGCAATTCTTTGGCAGTTCGACTGGCTTTATGCGTCAATTCCCTGCATCGAAGTGGAATAAGGACGTACCGGTCGATCTATACGATTGCCGCCTACGCTCCTGGTACATGGAGGCGGCGACGAGTCCGAAGGATATCATTATCCTGATGGATGGATCCGGTTCAATGTTGGGACAGAGGCTAGATATCGCAAAGCATGTTGTCAATACGATACTCGATACATTAGGTACAAATGACTTTGTGAACATCTTCACCTTTGATAAGGAAGTGAGCCCAGTGGTCGGATGTTTCGAGGAGACACTCATTCAAGTATATATCAATTTTCCTTTTGCCTAATTTATATTTAATTTATAATTAACAATTTGATTTCTGTCTATCCCCGCAACAAACTCGACCAAAATCGCAATTCGAATTCCAAAATCGATCGATCGCAAACACACCCAATTGATGCATCCAAAAACGATAACAAAATACGGTAACCCAAAAACAACACAACCCAAAATCCAACACACTTTCGAAATTCATCCAGGCTAATCTGGGCAACATACGTGAACTGAAAGAAGGGATTGAATCGTTTAAGCCCAAATCGATTGCCAATTATACCGCTGCATTGACAAAGGCATTCGAGATATTGGAAGATACCAAGTCGACGTCGCGCGGGGCGCAGTGCAATCAGGCGATCATGATCATAGGCGACGGGGCGCCGGAGAACAATCGCGAGGTCTTCGAGCTGCACAATTGGCGTGACCCGCCGTACAAGCCGGTCCGTGTGTTCACCTACCTGATTGGCAAAGAGGTGGCCAATTGGGATGATATACGGTGGATGGCGTGCGAGAACCAGGGCTACTATGTCCACCTCAGCGACACCGCCGAGGTGCGCGAGATGGTCTTAAATTACATTCCAGTTATGGCCCGTCCTCTCGTCTTGGGTAGGCACGATCATCCGGTGATTTGGTCCCAGGTCTATGCAGACATCGAGGTGGGTAGTGGTGCCCCAGAGCGGCGCCATCACAATTTGTGGCTCTCCTGGTTAGCGAGGCACTCGCCAAAAAACACTTCATCCTCTCCCTTTCCCTCTCTGATCTCTGTGCGTAGGACACCAAGCTGTCCGACTATTTGTGGGACATCAATCAGTGCGAGTACCAGAAGGCCGATGTCCTGGAATACTGGCAGGTGCACGACCGAATGCTGGAGCCCAGCGAGATGCACCGACGGAAGTACAGGCGAATGAAGGAGGTGAGTTCTATCACAGACATTATACTTGACAAAGATGCGTAACACCACAAATGTCGACGACAGTAAGACAATTTTGGCTTATAGAGATTTAAATGTATGCGCGTTACGCAGCTTACTTTAATTGTAAATGAGCATGTACTATCCGATATGATTTTTAAATTATTATTTTAGGTTTGTGAAACATTTCCTAATATGTGCGTTTATCCTTTATTTCCCTCAGACCTGGAACCAGCCTGTGGACTCGAATGTTTACCAGTTCATGACCACCGTCTCGATGCCCATCTACGACCGACGCGAGAACGCGGTAAGTGAGAATCATTGCAAGTGCCTTTCGTGGTGTTCCCTGGCACCGGGGTACCTGAGTATTCATATATATATATTGAATCGAACTCTATCAAGCGAGTTAGCACTGCAAAATTCTTAGCGGAAATGAAAGAAAGAAAACTGAAATCAGAATCAGCAGCCGCCCCCAAACTCATTACCGATCGAAGCAAGAAATCGAAATACAGCAAACCAATCTGAACCTATCTATGTAACAACTCACTTTATACTACTACTACTACTACTGTATTAATAATTTATGCGTTATATATATAACACGATACTTACTACCTACTACTACTACCAAACTATACACAACTATATACCACAGAATATCACCGAAGAAGTTTTAATAAATGAAGCACTCTGGGAATTGCAAACACGTGAGGTACAAACTATAATGCCAAATTCTAACAAATAACAATCGAATCCAACTTAATAAATTTCGAACGAAATTCTTTGCGTATAACGTATTTACTGCTCTTGATGAAGTTTAATATATACGCCAATTAATTGCATATCGTATCGAGCTCTCTATACTCGTATATATATTATCCGTATATATATATATATTATATATATATCAAAATAAAAAGTAAACAATTTGTTATACTTTGCGCTACATACATGCATACCTAATCCATATTTAACCGATATATACTATAACTAACTACTATAACTCGTATATAAAACTAGCTAATATGGTCTAGGACCATGGCATTCTTTAGCTACCTTTTGACATTATAGTTGACCACGTACTGGGTTCGATACCAAATCCAAATCCAAATCTGAATCCAAATCCAAATCCAACGTATTCTCATGTAACAATAACGAAATCTATTTGAATTGGTCCAGTATTTAACGCTAACTAGCTATATTGATTTTCTCTATATATAAATATAACCGTAACCGTAACCGTACTCGTACCATTATAATAATTACTATAACAAATTATCGAATTATAGCTATGCCTAGTTGATTACTTAACGTATATAAATAGTACATTTTATCTAGCATTTTGAAGTAGTAGAATTTACCATTTGTTGTTTTCACTAAGAAAAATTGGGTTGACCCGCGATCGACTAGACTCTTCATATATATACAATATATATTGAAAATAGCGCCAATTGGTAGCCCCAACCCGTACCCCTCTCCCCTAACAAACAAACGTTAGACGCCCATTGATGTTTAGTAAGTAAAATGCAACATTGATCTTAAATCGGAGAAACCCTAGGCTGCTGCTGCTGAGGACCTATAGAGCACACAATAACAACCACAACAGATCAATTTCTATATATAAATATAAATATTTAAACCAAGAACACATCTCGATGGAGTTTTTATACCCTTCTGCTGGACAGGACCAGATCAGAGCAGATCAGATCAGATTGAATAGGATCAGGACCCTTGTACGCACCCCGTCGCGCTTCCCGCCCACCGACACCAACGCCGCCACGCCGCCCACTCCACCCGCCCCTAGAATAACCCTACTTAAGTTTGCTTCCGTTCCTAGAAATTGATTTATTAAATACTACAAATACGAATTCACAGCTCATTAATCTAACGACCGATATAAATCCGGCTGCGAAAATAAACCTTCAAGTTGTGAGTAAATTGTATCTAAATCAAACCCCCAAAAACAACTGCAAATTCTAATTCTAAAGCAAAATGCAAAAACTAAAAAACCCCCCAGCATATTTTCACTTTTGATTGTCGCTCTGAGCCGCATGTGTGACTTGATCAAAATTTGTTTCTGCTTTTGATTTCCGCCTGATTTCCTTCCAGCACCCCACAAGTTTTTCGAAATCTTCGTTTTCATTTTCGTTTCGATTTGTGTAATGCCTAATTCCAAGCCACCACCCCGAATCCTTGGCCACAATGCAATGCTTATGATTTCCTAGCCTGTCCGATCAGGAGCTTGGTACTAACCTCCAATGATTTAATTTTGCAATCCTAGTTTAAGACTCTCTTCGGCACCTTCTCTCCTACTCTCTCTGTATCTCTGTGTGTGTAAAGCTTCGCTGAATGGACACTCCAAAACTGCAATACTCCTCCAAAAAATACTCAACGATCTGTGATCGAATCCTTCCGTCTGTTGCTCCTCTCTGTAACTCTTTCTCTCCCCTACTCGCTGTGTTTAACGGGGATTTTGTGGATTCCCTGTCTTAAAAAATGAAACCCAAATATGCTTATGTGAAGGGTATAAAAACTGTACACTGTACACTTTTACACCGAGGCACCAACAACGCAAACAGACACGCACAACTGTACTTTCTTCGTGAGGAATGGTCCCTCTACACGTGTAAACAGCTTCTTTCACACGTTTTCAGTTGAAAATCTTTGTTTTTTGTACAGTTTTTTAAACGAGAAAATTGTACATTACATTTCGTCTATTTCTATCGCTGATTTTCTGTCTTCCGATTCTAACACTTTAGTTAACTTTTTTATTTTTTGACACACACTGCCTACGTACTCATAAGCTCTTAGTACTACTCTGCTAGCCATGTAATTAGCCGCTAAAATACAGAAAAAACGCTTAAACTAAATTCTTTGTAAACATCAATACAAGAAAAGGCCAAAACAAAAAAAAAAAAAAACAAACTAAAATTTAAATCTTTGAAATCGACTTTCTTGACTGTACTCGTAAGTTCTTGCGTAGTAAACGATGCTTCTCATATTTGCATTCGTCATTGTTTCCGTTTTGATTTCCATCTTTGAATTTTACTTTGAGATGCCCTAAGGCGTTTTGTACTAGCAATGCCATTTATCGAATTCAAATTTCAAATTCATTTTTCAGTATTTGATTAACATGCAAACCAATTACCATTAACTATAAATTCTCTGTACTTGTAAACATTTAAAGTCCGACTTGTGTATATGTTTCGTTTTAACTCACTTGACCCCACTTGACCCTCTAAATATATCTCAAAACTTCTCCGCATGCACAGACAAGAATTGCCAACATCCTGGGCGTGGCCGGCACGGATGTGCCCATCAATGAAATTAAAAAGCTGCTGTCGCCGTTCACGGTAAGCCTAAATAGTATAAATTGTAAGCTTGGCCTAAAATCTCTAATTTAATGACTCATTCTTTAGCTTGGCGTGAATGGCTATGCGTTTATAGTAACCAACAACGGTTATATACTATTCCATCCAGACTTTCGTCCAATTGTAAGACATCTTGCTTAGTTCACTCGAAATGTCGTATTCATTTTTTAAATAATTTCAGTTCCAAGGCTACATATTGAAGCCATCGTACAATAGCGTTGACATGATTGAAGTCGAGCTGTTGGATGACGATCGACCCGCCAGAGACTTTAATCCAGTGCTGATGACGGTGGGAACTATTAATTCATTAATTTTTACTTAGCAAATAACTTATTTTTGTCGTATTTATTTATTTTAACAGATAAGAGATTCTATAATCAATCAATCAACAGGCAGCAAATGGATGTTGGTCAAGAATCATTTCGATGAAATGGTAAGTAAAAAGAACTAAACAAAAGAAAGTTGTCAAATATTTATGTGATCTAGAAATCACTAGGATTTAAAAAAATGTACCTAAAATTGTGAAATGTAATTTTTTAACTATGTATACTTATATGGGTCTTCATGAGATTATAAAAGGAATAAATGCTCATTTTAAGAAGGACTCTCTTAATATTTATTTATTATATTAAACAATTAATCCTCTACAGAAACGGGTGACTCGCATAAAGCGTCAATATTACTGGACGGCCATCAAGAAGACACCTTTCACTCTGGTCATTTCCTATCCGGAGCAGTATGGTGTCAGTCGCTTGGACATTCGTACCGATCAGGAGATCCATCGCATGAATGTCGAGGGCACGAATTTGCGCAGCTTTTTTGCTGGCAAGAAATGGAAAATCCACCCAGATTGGTTAGTTATTCCTGCCATTACAAATGTCTACACACAACTAACAAGACCTATGGCACTTTCCAGGCTATTCTGCAAGCACAGCAACAGGACATTCAAGACGCCAGAGATCGAACTCCTGTACTTTCTCGAGCGCATGTCTGAGCCTGGCTGGCGGTGGCCGGGAAGCCGGAGTGCTATGCCCCCAGAGCACGCTGCCGCCATGTTCTGTAAGTATCTAGGACCCCGACTATAGCCAGTCCCAAACCAAACCTATATTTTCGATACTCGATCGATCGCCTCGATAAGCAGCCGCTTTCCCAGACTCTGTTATGCGTTTTGTGTTCATTGTTCTTCCGTTTTTGTACGGCTAGAATTGCGAAAATTACGATTGCGATTTCAATGTTCATGCAAATTCACAGCTAACAACTCATCAACTGGCCGCTATCCATCAATCAATGAAAAAGAAAGCTACTATTGTGAGTAACGAAAGTCAAAAGTCATCACAGTCACAGTCATAGTTGTGTGCACCCCCCATAATATCCAAACGCACTTTCAGTAGCACTTACAGTTCTCATATTCAACCTCAGCACCTGCACCTTCGGGGGATTTTAAGTAGTGTGATCCCAACTTAAATGACTTAATTTCGAAAAGAAATTTAAGTGGAAATGATCTAAATTTCTCCCAGATAATATATTATACATAAAAATAAATTTTCCGTAGCCAGTGCGTTTTGAAATCTTCGAAATATCTTTCCATTAAGAAAGCAGAAGAAATGGAAATCGTATTTTATATTTATTTATATTTTTTGAAAGTCTTATTTCTGAAACGTGTAAACTATGCTCGATATGACTACTCTGGGAACTAAAACCAAATGGATTGGGCCAGTTCAAATTATAATTGTAACCTTAAATTCCAAACATAAGTATGATTAACACGTAGTTTATTGACTTACTCCGTAGTTAGCTGAGGAATTTGCACACTTAAATCGTTGTTGCATGTCACGGAGGACTAATATGTCCTCACATCAAGCCAAAAGTACTTTGCTAAACCAAAAGTTCTAAAGCAAGTTGTGCCACTGCGACCACCACTTAGCCATGTTTCACCACCAATTAGGCCCGATTTGACCGTGTTCTTTGGATTTCAGGCGACCGGCAGCTGATGCAGGCCCTGGTCTTTGATGCCCACGCCACCGACTGGTACGCCAACACCACCAGCTTCATGGAGGACAAGATCACGTAAGTGACGTTCGCGACTCGTTCGGGGATCTATAGCCATGCTAGGCTTGACTTGGCAGACACCTCCAGTACAGTCAACGCCATGGCAGCACATATTAACCATTTTTTATTTCTGTGTACGCCCTTCTTTTTCTCACTTTTATTTGCATTTTATACTGATTCTTTGTCGTCCTCCTCGTCGCTGTCGTTTAATGTCTTTCTCATATTGAATTTTTGCACCCACAACTCTACTCTCCAACGACTCTGAATATTTAACTATGTATATGTCAAACTCTTGATATCTATTGACCTCTTGATACCACAAAACATAATGCCTCTTCATTATGAAATACCAAACCATTCACGAATCTAGCACAAGCGCATCAAGCCCAATAGCCGTTCTAATGGGTTTGTTGCCAAGGTAAAGAGAACAGTAAACTTCGAAACTCAATCCTGTTAACTAGTCTAAGTTTTTTTTCTTTCTCTTAAATAACATATCATATCGCCCTTGGTCTGGTAACATTTCTATCTGTTCTGTGCACAGGCACGAGTTCAAGCAGCGATTCGGAGTCACTGTCGCCTTCTTGGCCACACACAGCGGCCTCACCCGCTGGCACGAGTTTCACTCGAACAACGCCGAAGAATCCGGAGCTGGGTGAGTCCTGAAAATCTGCGGAAAATTTCCCACGGAAATGGTATATCTATATATATCTTGCAGCGAGACGTTCAGCAAAAACAACACCCGGGCCATCGACGAGATTTGGTACAAGCGCGCCGTCGACCAGCATTTTGTGCGGGACGAAAGCTTCGTCTACTCGGTGCCCTTCGATGCGGGTGGTGAGTTGATATCAGATATATAACAACCGGGATTAGATAGTAAATATCACTTATGTATATGATTCCTGCAGTGTAGCAGATACACAAGCAAATCAATAAAAGAGATAAATATGCTCGGATACTAGTCGTTGAAGACCTACTTAGGCAACCCAACTTAAACATTTTATTAACCTTTCGGTAACTCCATCTGCAGAGAGCAATTCGGAAATCCTAGTCACGGCCAGTCATGCCGTCTTCCACAGCGAAGGGGGCAAGTCGGCGCCTGCTGCAGTTGTTGGCTTCCAGTTTCAGCACTCGGCACTCTACAAACTCTTCCACAACATCACCGGCAATGTGAGTAGTGATATACCAAAGACATTATAATAACAAGATGCCTCAGCGAGTTCATTTGAATTGGTTATACCCATTCCAACATTTATCCTTTGCAGGCCTGTGCCGTGGATGACAAAGACTGCTACATACTGGACAACAATGGCTATGTGGTCATCTCCACCCGCGTCCACGAGACGGGAAGGTTCTTTGGGGAGGTAAACGGAGCGATCATGAAGCGGCTGCTGGAGGAGAATGTGTACAAGAAGGTTGTTGTCTACGATTACCAGGCGGTTTGCTTCGAGTCCAAGAACGACAACAATGCCTCTAGCATGCTGCTTTCGGTATGAAGAATATGGGCAGTCGAACCCCTGTAACCATGGAGGATCGTCTGAACTTGCCATATATTAGACCTCTTACTAATTATCCCTCTTTCAGCCGCTGTTCCATCTACTGCGCGTGGGCAAATGGCTGCTGCATACGGCGCTGTGGTATATTGTACAACTGTTGCAGTGGGCGCCGGGAGTGTCCAGCCACTATGCGGACATGTATGGCGACTCCAATGATACAGAGCCACCGCCGGCGCCGCCGCCGGAGCCGGAGCGCCATGCCCACGGCAATGGCAATGGGGGGCATGGGAAAAAGAACGACGATGATCACTGGCTACGGTATCTTACACTCCACCGAACGCGGCTCAAGCCCTGCGATATGAAGCGTGAGCTGTACACGCTGTTTAACGAGAAGGACAACGTTGTCTACAATATGACAGCCCATGCATGTGAGCGGCCATTTGTCGTCCTGCCCATTCCGCTGAGTAACCTCATTCTGCTAGTCATCGACCAGCTGTGTCCGCGGGACGCCACGCTCGTCCTGACGGTCAATCCGCAGCACATCGACTACCACCTGTCGATCAACGACTCGCTGGCTTGCTTCAAGCAGGCCCGGGAGTTCAATCGCGTGCGACCCCAGAGCTGCATCAGTCGGCATGCGAACGTAAGTCCTTTGATTTCCTTGTGGCAAGGAGTGGGCTAGCTGGCAATCAGGGGTATAAGTCTAATGCCAGTTCCGAAGTAGCTCAGCTAGCCCATTCCTCCACCCATTTCATATTGAATACCCTCTCGAACTGAACAGAATCTAAAACATTTTATTTCTTTGAATTTCGTTTGCCATCTCCAGGAGAGCAGCATCAAGCTGTGCGGCAAGGCCTGCTCCGTGTACGCGAATCTGGGGCTCCTGCTCCTCTGCCACATACTGAGTCGCTGGCTGTAACGGCGGCCCACAACGGGATTAGCTTAGATCTAGGCAATATATGTTTTTGTATATATACGGAAGGGCCATCCGAGGGAGATGGAAATTTTTTACTCTAACGCTTGAGCGCAGTTCAATATTTTTCGGTCACCCAGAGAAACTTTTCCAAATTAGACCTTAAGTAGCTAAATACAAATATCCGTTTCGACCTCTGTTTGCTGTTGAAAGCGGAACGACACAGCGAACACGGACAGTGTGCGCCGGCGGGCTGGGCTTATGGTAGACCTTCCAATAGACAGGACAGAATATATATGTATATTATATATGTATTTATTGTGTACATGAAACTCAAAGAAAACAAAAATTCCAACAACGGCCTTAAACGACTCGCAACCAGATCTGATAAGCTGAAATAAGCCCAGAGCCCAGCGAGGGGACTAAAGTTATGGCGTACACTGTACCACCATAAATGCCGACTACTGCCCATGGTTATGTGTGCCTGTGTGATAGTATGCGCGAGTGTGTGTGCGCGTGAATGTGTGCAGGTGTGAGGTGTGAGGTGTGGGGTGTGGGGTGTGCATGTTAATCCTAATCTAAGATGGCCACATTTGTAAGTAACACTTAGCTACGAGTTTATGTTTAAAGAACGGATCAAGGAAACCTATCGGTGGTGTAAGGCGATGAATTAATAATGGAACCATTTAATTATATATATATATATACACACAAACACACATTATATACGATATATACATACCTACGAGTACTACGCCCAGTACCAACCAACCATACATGCTAGCTAATTTAAGTAGCTTTTGTATATTTGCTTAGCTTAGCCCGGCGAAAAACCGAACCGAAACTAACCGAAACAGAAAAGTTTAGCCTTGGAGAATACTACATACTTTTATAGACAAATTCGTTAAAGGATGGGAAACCACTAAGACAGAAACCGAAACCAAATCTAAACGCATTGTTTTTTATATACACTGATGATGACGATACCTAGCATTACCCACAAGTACCTACATATTTGAAGAGAAACTACAAAACCAAAAGACAAAGAAAAGAAAAGCAAAAATGATAAATCAACTTTTTATTACTTAAAAAAAAATACTACTTGATACGAGCCACAGAACTGAGCCGAGAACGGAGACGATTGAGTAACAAAAACAAGCAAGTAAACAGCATCTAGTGACTAAATTATTATTAATACTACAATTAAACATTGACTAGTTGAAATTTATACCAAGACAAACTCGAACGACATCTTAAAGGCAAAACTCTCAGCCGAGGGATAGAGAGGTTCTCTGGAGCAGAACTTGCTAAGCTTTAGCCCCCTATGTCGCCCATGGTAGTGTAATCAACTTGTGCCATTCGAACTGCCTAGAATTTGTTATTAACTATTTAATACTAAAACTCATTACGCGTTTTTTAGATGCGACTAACCACTGAACTCTGTTAATCCTCTCGCAGGTTGTTTCCATTCCTTATTCATTTTGTATATTCAGATTGACGATGATATATAAGGTAACGAACGATAGCAAATATCAAACTTATACCAAGCCTGCGCCTGCATGCCTCTACACCGATCTCAATACTCAAATTTAAACTGCAACTCTCCTCACGAACGAAATGAAACAAAATCGAAACGAAAATAAAGGGAAATACAGATACAAAATACACTCTCGCTGACAGCCACAATTGTACTACATTACATAAACATATTTCAAATTCAATCAAATACAAGTAAAAACCATTTGTCTAATGTGCTAAAAAAGAAACTGATAATAAACACAAAATAATTTCGAAAATCCAACCAAATGTTTTTGTCTTTTGGTGGGAAAGCATAGCTCATACATTGATGGTATATTTCAGTCAAGGCGCGGCAGAGGAAAGTAGTAAGATCTCTGATGTGGAATCAGTTTTCCAAACAAACTATATTTCACCTAGCATAGAAAAAAATTAGGGCCTGGGGTACCCGAGTTTCCTGTAAATAAATCTACTATTCTCGACAGTGATTTAACTTTATAATTTATACATTTAAATGAACTCATAATTCTATGTACTAGAGTTTCTATGCAAACAGTCAAATCCTTATAAAATTGAAGGTTTTTTGGAAAATTTCCTAAAGTAAAAGTAAAAGATATAAATAGTAGCATGGTTCAACGGTTAGATACAGAACGTAGCTAATTAGTAGGAGTCTACTAGAATACGAAGGTAACATCTGGTTTGCAACCCAGTTTAAAGCAAAACGTATAAATTACTTTTTAAAACAGATTCTTTAAGTTTTCTGTGGCCGCCATACTGAGCACTCCAAACGCAATTTCCATTTTATAAGATAGGACGAACTAAATAAATACATTTATAGGATTTTTTAACATAGGGGTAATTGAATTCCTTCAACCACCGTTTGATTAATCCAAACAAAGTTTTATTCACCATGCATGGTATACGATCGATAAAGTCAAGTTAAGCATCCAGGCGTACGCCTAAGTCATCAGCTATTGTAATTCTATTCTAAGAGCAGTTTATAAGTCGCAGACTTGAAAACATTTCGAGAAAATGTCACCAGCTTGCAGAAAGTCTTCTGACTTTCTTACTACTATATAGATTTGGACATTTCCAGGATGATGAACAGTGCAGACGTACGGCATTATAAAATATAAAAAATTAAAAAAAAAAAACAAGAAAGTTTGTATACCCTTGCAGATTGGTTTTGATGTGTATATTATTGATTTAAATGCTGAAAACACACACAAAACAGAGTTTCATTACATTTTATCTATACTTATTTTTTTACAGTTTGACAGTTACAGTTTTACATGCCCAGCTTTACATTTTTTCTACATCTACCGATCGTTAATATGGCAGCTATCTGATATAGTTGTCCGATTTTTATAAAATGTATACCATAACTCTAAAACAATAAAAAAAAGGACTAGTTTGCGTAGAAACAAACAGACGGGCAGACGGACAGACGGACATGGCTAGACCGACTTGTCTGTTGATGCTGATCAAGAATATATATATGTACTTTATAGGGTCGGAAATGTCTCCTTCAGTGCGTTGCAAACTTCTGACTGAAATTATAATATCCTGCAAGGGTATAAAAATTTTAACAAATGTACGAATTGTCCCCAGCGTGATTATGGAAAAGCCAATATGCTGGTTTGTTGACCAAAAAATACTTTCAGAATGAAAATGAAAATCCCGTCTCCGATCCAATTGCAAACAACAAGGGCTAACCGTTAGTTAATGTTCATATATTTTTTGATATTTAAATTTTGATCTTCAAGTTTACTCGATACTTTTGTCGATATATCTTTTTTCCCTATGGGCAAAATAAGAGGGCGAGCATTTCTCTTTATACTGGTCTTTTCAGTACGTTGCAAGCTAATGACAATAAATAAAAAGACAATATTTCTTTTGACATAATCTTTATGCTTAACAATTTATTTTAACACAAGTTTATAGTATTTTACACAACTTTCATCGTAAGTATTACAAAATGCCTTACATTTATAATTAAAATCTAATTTAGCTAAATGACGAGTTGGTTTTCTCTTTTGTCCAAGTTTTCGTTTTTCTGTTTTTGTGTTTTTTTTTCAGTAGTTGCCAGTTTGTGGAAACATAAATTGGAAATCCGTTTTTATGCCTCATTCTTTAGCTCGTTCATATGCATATATGGTTCTACATAATTATATATCATATGTATAGCAGTGACATTTATATAATAAGCATATTATGTAAGCCTATGCTGCATGCAAACAAAATTATAAACGTATTTTACAAGACGCAAGATGTAAAAAAATAAAAAGATTGAATAAGATAGATTAGAATATTAAATGAAGTCTCTCTCTGTTCTTAAAAATCTCAATCCACAAAAGTAAACATCAGGAATTATCGATCGATATGACAAAATCATAAAGAATGCCCTTTTTTTTTTGAAAATAGTTGGCCTCCGCTTAGGTTGAGTAGTCGACGGCTCCGCTGCCATTCTGTTGCATACGAACCGATCGACGTCGTGTCAGGATGCGAGCCGGTGCTGCTGGCGCTGCTGCATCGGTGACGTCAGCGGGTACTCCTGCTACTCCCACAACCGTTCCCGATTCTCCACTAGTTGTTCCCACAGGGGCCGCTTCCTCGCTGGTCATTGCCGTCGTCCCCGAATTGTCTAGGATCAATGGGACAGCTATCGTCGATGTAACTGCGGCCGTCACTGCCTGATGCTCTTCCTCCAGCTGGGAGTTGCGTCGCGTGGCTAGGCCTCGTAGCTTGGACTTTTTGGGCGGCAGAGTTCGCGGAGCGCTCACTTCTCTTATGGGCGCTGGTTCCTCAACACTATAGGCCACTGCAACTGGGACTAAAGGTGCTGGCGCAGGCTCCTCCTCATAATTCCGTTTGCGTGCCAATCGCGCTGCATTTCCGTTGCCATTGCTTCCCTCATCCGCTGTTGACGCATGTTCTCCACTCACGTTCTGTTCATTGTTGGTGTTGCTGGAACCATTATAAATGTCTGAATTCAAAGGTTTGCTCGCCAGACAGGCGTTCTCATCGATTGTCTCCAGGGTGGTGGGTATCGTCTTGTTGCTGCTTCCATTGGTTGCCGCTATTGTAACCTCGTCCTTGGTGCTTTGTGCCTGCTTAAGCTGAGAGTTCTCCTTCTCGAGAGCCTGGATGCGATCACGTGTGGTCTTCAATTCTTGCTGCAGAAACAGAATGGTGCTCTGCATGCCCTCTACATCTTCGTCAAGTTCCTGTAGGAAGTCATCGAGCTCTGCAAGTTGAAAAGGTTTATTTAAAATTAATCTTCTAAAGCTTGAAGCTAATGAGTTTAACCTACCCGACTGCGACTTCTTGACCTCCTCGCTGAAGCTTTTCTGCATGGCCAACTCCGTTTCCAGCTTGGCCAGCCTGCCATTTGAGGTCATCTTGCCCAGCTCCTCGTTTTCCTGGTAGAGCAGTCGGCACTTGGCCATTAGCCGCTTGCCTGTGTTTGAGTCCGGTGTGAATTTCCAGGCGGACAGCTCATTCTGCGTCTCCTCCAGCTTGGCCTTGGTGGCCTTCAGTTCCTTCTTTAGACGCTCGAACAGGAGATTAACCGCTGGGTCAAGAAGCGCTGTGCGCAAGGCCAAAGCAGTAGGCGCCTGCTGGGCCTTGTACTCGGCAATTTGGCTCTGAAAGCAGTTGGAAAATGATTAATCTTTAAGGAACTGTGTGCAAGAATAGTGTAGTGTACCACATAGTCCTGGAATTCCTGCTCCTTGTTGGCCAGCCGCCGCATGAGGATCTTCTCGCGACGCAGAGCATCGGCACACTGCTGACCCATGCGGACATGATCCAGCTTGAGATTCTCGATCTCATCTGTGAAGCGAAGAGGAGGAGAAGTGTAAGTTTAGTTAGGTGTTCTCAAATGAGCGATCAATCTTCCACTCAGTTTTCGTTTGTTTTTCTTTTTTCACGACATTTATTATTTATTTATATTACAAGTTCGTTAAATTGACAAATTGTGTGTGTTTTTTTTTTAGGTGGAACTTAATACGAAATCATACCAATGCTTTGCAATCATTCGTGTAAGTTCGTGACATGGTCGGTGGCAAACGCTGCTGCTGCTTCCTCCCGTCGTCAATCTCTGGCCGATTCTGATTTTGATTCTGATTCGATGCTTCGTTGGTCACGGGGGGCGGCATTGGCAACGACATTACAACAACCACTACTTGAACTTGGACACGACTTCTTCATTGGCTTCGACAACTTCAACGACAACTCTGGCACTTCTTGAACCACAACACCCGCACCTGCACCTGCACCACCTGCACCTGCTTTCCCGTACTGTTGAAGCCTGGGGATGCTTTGGGGGGGATGCGTTTTCATTTTGATTTCTTGCATTTGCAGCAATTGCATTTGCATTGGCATTGACATTGAACTGAATAGCATTGCGTTTGATAATTCCATTTCGATTTCGATTAAATGCTGATTTAAATTGAATTTTCCCGGCATTTTTGCTACGCTTTTTGCTTTTGCTTTGCTATTTGCTTGCACTGTGGGGAAAACAACGAGACAACGACAAACTGGTGATTTTTGTGGCAAAAACTGAAAATATATTTTTGAAAAACACTTGCAAAAAACTCGACGCACACACTGCTGCTGGGAACTCGATTCGACTCGACTCGAAAAAGCTGGTGCTGGGAGAACTTTTTAAAAGCTCTTCTTTTCCCCTGCTCGCTATTATTATACATATACATTTTGCTTTAGCTTTTTGGCATTTTTAGCATTTTCGAACACTCTTTTGTCATACAAAAAGTTTATTGACTTTTATTTGTTGCATTTTTATGACTTTTTTATGGCTTTTGCCTTTTGCTTTTTCTTTCGTCGTTGTGCAAACACGTATTTTGATTTGAACAAGTAAATAATTATTTATGTATGTAATGGCTTATTATTCTGACAAAGCAAACAAATGTGCGTATGCGAGTGCGTGTGCTCCACATTACATGTTAATTCATAAATTAGAGGCCAATTAAACGTCCATTAATCAATTAAAAGGCATTTTAGCTAACTTCTAAGGACTGTTAAATAATCGCACTTTAATGTGCTTGGCTTATCACACTTACAATCGCACACATACATTTATTAGCATTTGGGGCCTTTTATTTATATTTTAAAATATTTTGTTTGTTTAGCTTGGAAACACACTGCAAAGTTTTTTCACTTTTTCACTTGCATTTGGAACTGAAAAATAATTTCGAATTATTTTCTCTTTTCGGTTATACACACTGGCACTTGTTATAAACTTTCTTTTGCTTATTTATTATTTTTCTTGATTTTATTGTTGACGTCGACGCAAAAGCAAGAGAGAAAATGGTAGACAGAGAGTGAGAAAAATAGAGGGGGCAAAGAGAAAAATTACGTGGGGGACAGGCGTTGGGGCAGACACGTTGGCTCTCCGCTTCTCTAATTCTCCTCTCTCCTACCTCTTCTTCTTCTTCTGGCACGTAGGCAACACGAAAAGTGGTCGCAAAACGAAAACTGTACACAGCGCAGAAGACAGCGACGACGACGGAAAGGCGAAGATATTGGAAACCTTAGCTTTGGATTTTTTCTTACTTTAGTAAATTATGCCGACTTTGGCTGTTTTTATATATTTTATTCATATTATGTTTTCTGTTATATTATCAGATATCTGAGCTTCTTAGCTTGGGAAGGTTTGCTTTGGAAACATTTCCTCTAGGTTTTATTGGATATATTAACTGATTATTTGTGGCTGTTAGCTTTGTTTTATATATAATTAAATATAATTTTAGATTGTTTATTTTGCACAACACTACACACACTTCTTTATGGCTTTTAGATTATTTATTTTTTTTATTTTAAAGTTCTTTTTTTTATTTGATTTCATATTCCATTTCATCATAATGATTTAATATCGTTTTTTTTTTTTTTTTTTTTTTTTNGTGTCTATTTGCAGCACGTTCACACATTCATTAATATAAAGATAGGGTCAGAAAAAAAATAACTTAAAATACAACTAAAAAACGCCGCTAAATGTTCGTTTAAAGAGTGTTCGCTTCGATTCGATTTGATCAGATTCACACACGTGTGGAGTTTTTTACCGAGTGTTTTTCATAAACAATTTTCAATTGCACAGCAGAATCCCAAGGTGTTTGTTATGTTTTGATTTTGACAGTGGATAAACGAAAGCAACTAGGGGAGTAGTTTTTATATATTATACAATTTATACACAACAGAGTTTCGAGAAACACACTTTCGTTTGGTTTGGTATCTGGTTATTGCATGTATGTAGTATATAGGGGGAGTATACAGATCAGATGATCTCTGCGATCACTGATAGCTGTTTTTGTGTACCAAAATATGCATAATACCTTCGAGCAAGCGTTGGCGTTGTTCGGCGGCTGCAACAGCCTCTGCAACAGCTGCATGTTGCTGCTGCTGTTGTTGCTGCTGCTGTTGTTGTTGCTGCTGTTGCTGCTGCTGCTGATCCTGGCTTTGATTGTGATGGTGATGATGATGCGGATGATGGTGGTGATGATGGTGCTGCTGCTGCTGCGACGACTCCTCGGGACCGGAGGGCGTGGGGGAGGCGGGACCTGAGCTGGCCACGCCACCAACAACGCCACCGCCTACGCCGCTTTGGCTATTATTAAGGATATTCAGATTTTGCTCGTATTTGGTCGGGGGCATTTTATCGTAACTGTTCATCAAGGGTCTTTGATCGTCCATAGTCATTGCAGCGACACTCATAACTCGGTTTAAAACGCTCCCTTTCTAGTAGCTGCTGTTGAAGCTGCTGTTGTTGTTGTTCTTGGTCCTTTGCTGGCGTTGTTACTGTTGTTTTTCATGTGGGCTGAGAAAAATACACTCGCTAGCTCTCGCTTGCACACAATCACTCGCTCTCTCTCGCTCACAGGCACCCGCTGCCCGCTGTGCGCGCGCTCTCACCAATACCTGTGGGCCTCTAGGCACACACTAGAACGCTCACACACACAAGCACTCTCTCCAATGGCGACGCGATGGGTACAATTTTTGCAAACCCTGATTTTACGTACTTCGCGCGCTAGCTTAAAGCTAAATTAATGATTTATCGCTGGATTGTTCATTGATTTACACTTTTCCAATAATTTCAGGCGGTTGCTGACACTCTTACGGCGTTATTTCTCTATTTTTCACTGCTGCGATGCAGCCAAGCTGAAATTTCACGTTTGGTGCTGCTAACTTTTCTGCAGAAACCAATATGGCGCCTTGGTCGGGCAGTGCGCTGCCTGAAATCCCAAAAAACTAGTGTTTTAAAGCGCCGATAAATAATTTTAATTTTAAAAAATTTGGGACTATTCTAAATTGTGTCAGGTTGATTACGAAAAATACGGAACTCGTTTGATCTTTTCGTATAATTGTTCAGTGATATGGCATATATTTGCAAAATCATTTTAAGAATAGTATATATACAATAGAACTGTTATAAACTAACGAATATGTATGCTTTAATAAAATTCCACGATTTGTAATAAAATTGTTAATTTAAACTTAAAAACTGTTTACAAATTAAAAATTCTCTGTTCTTGGCAAAATTCAACTCTCGAGGGCTGGTCACACTGGCAATTGTTATTGTTTTGGAAACATGGCCGAATCGCATCTTCAGGTAAAATTGGAGCAGCAAAACATCAAGGAACGTCTAAATCTGCATGTCAAGCGACGCCTGCAACAGGATACGGAGGTTCCCATTGAAAGTCCGGAACTATTGCCCGGAGATCCAAGCACAGCCACAAGTTCGAAGCGCAGCAAGGGAAAAGAGGTTCCAAAACAACGAAAGCCCTATCAAAAACGGACGGAAAAAGCCAAGACGGATACGGCTAAGCTCAAGAAGAGTAATGAATTAGACATATATAACAGAATTACGTCAATATACATGTATTTATTTCAGCTGGGCAACTTGGCAGTCCCGCGGCTGAGATTGAGCCCTTGGACGACCAGGAGCCGGACGGCTGTTCTCCAGAGGCACCGGATGTGAAGTCCTCTAGCAGGGATCGCTACAAAAACGCCGATATACTCAATATGGTGTTGAGCGTTAAAAAAAGGGCTCTGATGCAGGACCCCGAGGTTCAAGCATTTTGGAACCAAATAATGACGGCTATAAAGAGTTGATGCTGTTTTTTGACTTGGTTAAATTAGGTTTTATGTTGGTTAATAAAAAGGTATTACTAATATCTTTATTTGGTTACATTTATAGACGAATTTTTACCGAATCTAGGTTAGACGATCAAATGGATATAAAAGAAAAATACACATAGGGAACTTAGTTTAATGAACATTTCCCACGAAATGTACTATTAATAATATTCCAACTATTTAAAATATTGAATTTAATTTAATTGAGCATTAAAAAAGGTGATTTATTCGTACTATTATTTATATAAGCCTATTGCTTATTTATACAAGCTCTTTCGAATATATTGCTTTCAAAAGTTTTACTCTTTTTAAAATATTTACATATGCAATTCAGTATTAATTAAACGTAGAATTTAAAAGAGTAAAAACTGCAAGTAAATTGACGCCACTCTAGAGTGGGTAAGTTTTAAAAAATGTCTGGAATGGCTCTAGTCTCTAGTGCGCAGTCTCGCGACAGCTGCGGGACCAGTGTTGCGATTTTAGCATTTGCTATTCTTAACAATTCGTTAGCTTTTAAATTTGTATTTTTTTTTTCATTAAATGTTATGAAGTAGAATAGATTTTTATCTCTGAGATATGATATGTTAAAAAACCGGCAGTTTAAATTTTTTTCTAGTCTATTCTATTATATTTATTATTTTATTTTTCATATAATCCGATATATAGTCGTCCGATCCGTTCCGGCCCTTTTACTAATGAGAATAAAAAAAAGGCTGCAAAACATTGTTCAGATAGCTCTAGGACCTGGTGGACTACTCCGTTCAATCAGTATGACTTTATGTAGTCACTTAAAATAATATGAATTTTTTTTTTTTAATCAAAAACGTGTTTTGAAAATCCGAGCCAGAAAACTAATTTTATTATGCCCGATCCCAAATTGTCTAATTCAGATTTGTTGATTTGATTTGATTTGTGATGGTCGCACAAATATTTGGCTTTTATAGCTGTTTTCAAATGCTAGGCTGGCTTACTACGACCCTACTAAGAGAGCAGCAGCACTGCGGACTCGGATTCGGATTCGCGGAGCAGAAAGAATTTCAACGTGTTTGGGGTTGCATCGCGCCGCGTGACCGCATCAGAGTCCACCAATAAGGAAATCCTTTGCCATAGAACCGAGCACTGTGTCCAAATTCGGTTGTGTGACGAATAAACAAAAAGGTAGCCGCCGAATGAAACCGAAAGGAAGTGATTAAAAATCGCGATTCTGGGCACATCGAGCCATTAAGCCGTATTAGATAATCCCGCTTTTGTGGCGCGAGTCGGTATCGATTCAACTTTTTTCGCTTGGGTTTCTCGAAAGAGCGCTCTCTCTCTCTTTCTCTCTCTCACTCTCTGTCCCGGCTTTCCCACCCCCTCTGTCTCTCACTCTTTCTGCTACTCATTCTCTTCATTTCTCTGGCTAATTTCTCCCAGTTTCTCTCAGTCGCTTTGACTTTGTGCTTCGTCCTTGCGAGAGAATTTGCACTGAAATCGCACCCACCGCTGCCGCGGCCACCCCCGTGAGAACCCTGTAGAGCCCCCACACAACCCCTTTTCCGTGAGCCCTTTGCATCCGCTTTCTTTTCGCTTTCAACTGTTTCGGGGTCTTTTCATTTCCACAGTTTGGTGTCATCAGCTTGAAATAGTTCGAGAGCCAGGCAAATACCGCAGTCCGACAGCTCCACTCTTACGTAAAAATTAAAGGAAAATCCTATCGAAAAGAAGGCTATTATTTGGAGAGCTGAAAATTCAGAAACGGAACTTACCTACGTGGGGAAGGGGTCTTGTATTATATAATAGCAAAAGTAAAAGTGAAAAGTGACTTCAAAACAACGAAGAAGCAGAGTGCACAAGTGATTACCAAACAATTTGGTCAGTGAAAGGACTTTATAGGAATAACGACGAAGATAATATATTTTTATTAACTACCTATTAACGGATATATATAACCAGTAGAGTCCTTAACCTTCAACATTTCAAGCTTATCAAATAGCAATGTAAATGCTAAGCCCGCAAAAGAGCCAAAAGGGAATCCTTTAATCCTCGAGGTCTTCTGTTGTGCTGCATTACACAACAAAAGTGCAGACCCAACCCCGTGATAAGTTACCTGTTCTGCCACCTGAGCGACTTTTTCATGCCACTTGCTCTACTCATTTTTTGTTCGTTCCCTTGCCTGTTTGTTCTTTCTTTTTTTTTTTAATGGCTAAATCGATATGCCTGCCAGTTTCGTGTTTCTGCCAATTGTCTGACTATTACATAATAACAAAAGAAAAACGCCTAAAGAAAAGCCCCTGACAGAAAAATAACTGGCAGCGTTTCCCGCAGGAAATACCAAAAGAAGGCGACAGTTGGTAACAAAAAATAAGAGACTAAGGGAAAAGTGGGAGGCACTGAACTAGGTCAGTTATTGAATTTCCCCAGTGGGAGTTACTGGAGAAATGAGACAGAGTGTTGCATGCCTGGCAACATGCAACTACTGCACATCTGATATTTATGGGGGAATCACATAAAATAGTGCCACTCAATCAAGTTACCATTCAGATTTTCCATTTCCCCTCCTAAATATACATATATATGTACACACATATAACCTGTCAATTTGAACTCTTCCGTTCCGCCTGTCAGTTCTGGCCAACAAAAACAGCAACGTTGTGATTGAGTGAGTGGCCGACATGACAACGGCCCCTTGACTACAATATTGATTGGCTTTTCATTCGCCAGTTCCAGCCATCTTACGTATGTATGAAGAAGTATGGACAAACACAGGCATACCACTGTGTGTGTGCCAGAAACCCAAATTTGCTGGGTAGAATGGGGCGTATGCGTAATATTTCTTTCTCTGATCTGTCTTCCATAGACTGCTTCCAACTGCAGTCAGTGCTCTAGAACCGAGCATTTGCTCGGCCTCCAGTGCATTGCACTCCAGCAGATTACGTGCTCTATTACAGGGATCAGCGGAGTTCGGTTTCTTGTGGTAAGCCGTAAATGGCCAAGGGAACGCCGGGCGGTCCCGGAAATGGGCTGACAATGCAATTACTTTAGTGGCCAGGAAATTACGTATTTAAATTCTTATAAAGGGGTTGTTATTTGCATGTTTTAGCCAATGAAGAGGAAAATAATGGATTATTCAAGTACATTTTAAATTGATTTTGTAAGGATAAATCAAATTTAATGAGGAGACGTATGAAAATATTTGATTTTGAGGGCTACTAAGAAGTTTTATTATGGTAAAAAAGACATCGAACTTGAATCAAGTTTTTTATAGCATTTTTTAAAATTATTTGCCTTGTGTTTGTAAAAGTTGTGTTTGTTAAAGTAATGTAGAATATATTCAAAAAATATATGAATGTTCTACACATTTATTCCCAAATAAGAAATAACTTTGTGTAGTATAATAAAACACGGCCTTACTCTAAAAGTCCGATCGCTACAATGAATTTTCATTGCATATTTCTCCAAATGTATTTAATAAGTTTTAAAGCCAAAGCGGTTTATAAGCATTTCTTATGATGTTCTCAAAGCTTATATCTGATCCTAATTTGATTTTCGTAGGCCAGCTTAATGCAATTTAATTGGATTCGCTGGGAAATCCCAAAATCCCGAGCAAAGACCAGCGGAGCCACTTCTGCATGGCACGAGAGGGGAATAAATTAAAATGGGCGGCCTATCAAACCGTTTGGCCGCAAATCGCAATCGATGACAAAACTATTAAAAGCTCAGGGAGGCAAGACGAGAACGAGGCAGGTGGTTTTATAACGGGGACATTGGTTATTTGTTACCTAGCTACCGAGAACCGTTAGCAATTACGTTCCATCCACAACACCCGCGCGCTCGCTGGGAAAATCAATCGCCTGGACGGCACATAAAAGAGGGGGCGGTGGCGTGAGGGACGTTTGAGCAATCATTGCAATCCAATTAAATGGCCAGTCGAACGCAAGTCGGGGAATCTTACAAAAAAGTGTACAAAACCTAATGCAAAAACAACAACACCAACAAGGAGGTTCTGCATTCGAATGTGTTCCACACGGGGCTTCCTCTTGCATTCCACAAGCCAAACTAATTGGGTCGCTAGATGGCGCGCGTCATCTTCTCGGCAGAGAGAGAGAGAGAGAGAGAGCGACCTCTAGCGGCAGTTGCAATGCGCATTCGCCATTCCCCCCTTTCCTCCCACTCCCACCCAACCAACTGCACTCGTCTTGTTTTTGTTTCCTGCACTTTCCTATTTGCGTCCCACTTTGTGTTTCTTCCTCTTCATCGCCGTCATTTTCCGTTCCCTTTTAGTTTTTGGTTTATTTTTGCCAAGGCGCTTTTCACTTTCCATTGCAGTCAGTCAGTCAGTGAGTCGGTTTATGTGAATATTTCGCAAATAGCAAGTCGTTTTCGGGTTGTTTTTGTTGGAAGAAACTCTAAACCTTTTTTCGCCGTCTTCCTTCTGTCGCTTTTAGGCTAACATGCTAATGTAGCAAATTGCGAGAGCCACGAAAATTGTCAAACGAAAGCGAAACTTGAACAGCCAGCAAACAAATTGTTGCTCCAGCCGCTGCCACAGCCGCCGCAGAGGAAAGAAGAGAAGAAGCGTGGTGTGGATATATCCATAAAAAAGGCATATAAATAATTAATTTCAATAAACCCAAATACATACAAAATGTCGCCATTCATGGAGAAGACGCTGTTGTTGTTAGGCATGCTTTGTTGCATACAAGGTAAGCTAAGCCCCAAAGTTTATGCAATGCAAAATAAAACACAACCACATTTGCACACACGTGCGCACACACCCACAGCCCTGACATTTAGTTGCATATACATATTGTATTACGTAGATCGGAGAAAGTGCTCGTAAAAGTGCACTCATGTCTGTTTTCATTCGTCTATATCTATTTTGAGGACTTCTTTGCCCCAAACAGTATCACAAATCAAACAGTATCACATCAACAAATATGATATACGTATATTTATAATCAAATATAAATGTCCGTCTAAACATTTTAATTTCAATTTAATATCTTTTGAATATCACCTTTTCCAGCAAAATGAGTCATAAAAATCATAAATGCATCATATAATACCATTAGCTTTACGTTTTTACCACCTTTTTATTTTTTATTATTTCCTTTTTATTAACTATTAATTTTATTTATTGATGTCATATAAATCCATTGCCCATAAATGTATACAGTATACATAAAAGGTTTATACATTTTATTTGTATATCTCTTACAGTAGGACACTGTTTTCAAATATATTCGGATAACATATTAGATAAGGCACATATTTACATTAACATAATTGAAAATGGCAACATTCAATGTCGTAAATCATCCAATATCAGCTGCTTACAGGCTAAAGCTTTAATATCATGAGATTTGTCACTTATTCAATATGCAAGTTTTTTTTTTATATGAAATATAGATAAATCAAACCATATTTATCTATTTTATATATATTTTTATTTATACACATTAAAGACAAATGAAAAGAACAACTGAGACGAGATTTAATCTTTAAAGATTTTTTTCATATAGTTTAATTTTTGTAAACTTTCCGTTATTTGTTATTTAAAAACATTATTAATATCTGTATTAATAAGACTTTATGCATATTAACTAATAATTGATAATATATAATACCCCTATCCCTTATATTATAGTAACCACTGCCCTTATGTGCTATGACTGCAACAGTGAGTTCGATCCTCGTTGCGGCGATCCCTTCGAGCCGTACTCCATTGGCGAGGTGAACTGCAGCAAACAGGAGCCTCTGGAGCACCTCAAAGACAAGTACAAGCCCACCCTGTGCCGCAAAACCGTGCAGAAAAGTGAGTAGGAGTAGTAAGTCCCAAAAAAGCACTCATTAATCTGATATATATAAATAGTTTACGGAAAGACCCGCATCGTACGTGGCTGCGGATATATACCGGACGAGCGCACCGATGCCGAGTGCGTGAAGCGCTCGGGAACCCACGACGTGGCCGCCATCTACTGCTCCTGTACCAAGGATCTGTGCAACGGCGCCAACTCGCCGATCTCCCAGTGGATGATGCTGCCCGTTGTCTTTGCCGCCGGATTGGCGATTCTGTTGAACTCGAGGCACACAATACGATTCCAGAGCTCGTAAATTGAGCTGTCCTAGCATTTCACAGAGTTTAATTACCGTACTTATCGTTTTCGAGATTATTTACAATGGTTTTCCGATTCAGATCTGCAGTTGATGCTCATTTAGTTGCATAATTTACTTTAATGTTTAATTTAATGTGTTCGTAAGCGTAAACAAAATGAGAATAACGTGAAAGTCAACACACATAATAAGAAACCAAATTGGGGGCAGTAATAAATCAACAAATTTTGAAGCTTGGTTCAAACAACTTTTTCAGAATACAAACAAACTGCCAGTATATGTCTCCGCCTGAAAAATATAATGTTTCGATCTTAAAACCCTAAAGATGTTACGTAATTTGGGATTATTTACTTGGTACTAGATTGTCATCACTGAAAAACACATTTGAAAGTTACTCAAACTCTATTCCGTTGAAGATTTAACAACTTAGCCGGATGCGTGTGTTTCTTGCAGGAGATGAGCGATGTTTCTGTTTTTTTATTTAAATTCGACTCGACCTACAAAATATTATTTTAGTTCATCTTTGTTGAAACCTATAAAAAGGTAGGGTAGCCCTAGAAGGTAAACCCTTCACTCAACCTACGAGAAAAATTCTAAAGATGATCATAGTGCATAAAATTTGCAATAATTAGGATTCAGAACTCACATGAAACCAGAAAATTGATTTATATAGAGAGGAAAATAAGAGGAACATATTAATATATATATATGAATTAAATAAATGGAAGAAAACTATTTACAAAACAAAAAGGAAGGGAATGAGAATCCATTAAAGGGAATAAATCACATTTGTCCATTTTAAGCTTCATACAAACAAAACAAAAATCAAGTAATTATGATCCATGATCTCGATTCCGTTTCCGAAAGCGTTCTCCGAAAGTACGGTCCATTTACTCCGCGAAAGTCTTGGGAAGGTGGAATCGACCACATGGCTTGTATTAATAAATCTTCCTAATACTTTAGACGGAAATGCATAACCAGTTTGATTTGTGTCCCCAACAAGCATACACACACGAACAGAGGTACAGTCAACACAAAGCATGGCGAGATTATCTTAATAAACCGAAGACACTAGCCAACATATAACAGAAAAGCAGTTGCAAACACATAATTTTGTGTAGAAAACAAAAATTATATATATATACATGAAAAAGAATTGCATAAATTATACACATTACAATTATTTAGTTAATTATTATTAAGAATTATATGGAAAGATAATAAGACAAGGCCGAAATGGAAGCGTGAGCATATGTAGATAAACCTAACTAATTTTAATTTATAACGAGAATAACAAAACACTAGCCGTTGTATCTTAATTGAGAATACCAACAACAACAACAACAAATTATAAAACGACAAGCAACAAACAATTTCAAATCAATAATCCATTTACTACTAGGATTTTGCAACTAAACAACTATAATAAATTTCTTTTCTCTGATTTCTTCTCTTTTTTTCATCGAATATATTTTTAAAATTTGTATCACAACATTATAATTACAACTCGAGCACACCCCACAAAACAGAAATGAAAACCACAAGCATTACGCAACGATAAAACCACTAAACACGTATTACAATAACAAATAATGAAACCAAAAACCATTCTGCGTAAATCATATCATTGAGCTTTGCTTCACTAACGACGGGAAGACATTCTAAATCAAAGATAAATCTAAACAAAAAAGGCGAAAAAACAACATATATTTCAAACTATTTAATGAAATTAAAATATAATAAAAGATAACGATAATACAAGACGTTTTCAAACAAGTTACTGGAACTTAAAAAAGAGTTTCTCGATTAAGGAAGCAACAAATTAAATTCACTGAAAGAACACACACCAGAAAAGCTTTCGCCCGCGCTGGCTGAGCCGAATATTCTATACCCATTAATATAATAATCTATAACAATTTCATTTCCATTTGTTTCTTATACTTTCGAGCCACAGCAACAGGAAAAGAACAGTAAAGTATGGGAAACATATTATGCAAGAAAACTATAACAGAAAACCAAACACAGCAGAAATAATAGAGTAAAATCCATGAGCAAAAAATAAAGATGCGAAAAACAAGAAAAGAAAATAAAGTGAACTTGTTAATTTTTAGCATTTAAGTCTGTAAAGCTCCGCTTGTAGATGAAAAATCAATAAATAAACTAAATACAAAGAACAAATTCAATAAATGGAGACATCAAAGCTACAAGCTTTCACAAAAGAAACAAAACTGACTCAAAGACATTTCAAATATTGCCAGAGTTCGGGGATTTCTGTTTGTAATGCCATCTTATAAGTCAAAGGATATGTTATAAAGACAAATCCGCGCTTTTATGGTAGTGAAGAGGTACACTTTATTTCTAAACTAAGATTCGTTTCGCTGAAATTACAGTAAAAAGACGCCATTCCGTTCAGGCCAGGACACTGGGAAATATGGCATTCTTGGCAATGGGCTGGTTGGCCCTTCGCACAATTCTGATATAGCCGTCCTCGCCCCACCGCCTTCCGAAGGAGTTCAGGCACCGCCAGTAGTCCAAATTGGTGTCCACGTCGTGATCGTAGCCCACAACGACCAGAAACTGGGAGCTCCTAGGGTTGGTCAGGGCACTCGTATCCTGCACGTACACACCGCTGGAGTACTGCATGAACCCGAAGGTCGCCGGATTATATTCCACGATCACCGGGAATCCATTGGACACGTAAAGCATGACAGCGTCATCGTCGCCATCGGCCACCGTAGAGTAGTTGGCCAATCTCACGCCCACGGCTACCGAGGATGAAGGCTGGCACATGCCCGGTGTCTTGGAGATATTGTCGTTCCGATAGTCCGCCTCCGGGTACAGATACGACTCCGTGAGCTGGGTGAGATAGTCTAGGGCTGCCTGCGGCTCTTGGGTGGTGCAGCCGGTGCCCATGCCCGCGCAATCGATGAGCTGCTGGGCGGAGAGCGAGGCAGGGGCAGCATTGGCCGACTGGACGGCATTCAGGATCTCGACGGCCTTGGCCGCGGCATAGGCCCAGCTACTGCTGCAGTTCTGTCCCTGATCCTCAACCATCACGGTCAGGCCAAAGTCGGAAATGATGTCGTAGGAGCTCGATGCCACTTGCGTGGTCGGGGGATCACTGGCCTGCGAGGTGGTCAGGGGCACAGCCTTGGGCAGAAGGGCCGCAAACTGGATGAGTCGTATGTCTGAAAACTGATTCACAGCCTCGCGGTAGCTGCTCCTATTCCGATCCGCCTGAGCATTGTGCTGAGCCACCTGATTTCGGTTGTAAATGAAATAGTAGTTGGCAAAGTTGCGCGCCGAAGTTGACACATACGACTTGTTAAAACTGGTCTAAAAATATAGATAAACATGGCAAACATTTTAACGTAAAATTATTAAAGTACAGTATTATTTATAATAAACAATATAGAATCCCAGAGTCTGTACATATATCCCTTACCTCGTAGGCATTGAAGTCCGCCAAGTCCTGGCCATGATTAAAGGCCCATCCGCCACCGGCGGCCAGCAAAAGACAGTAGAGCAGCAACTTCAACATGACGAAAACCTAAAATCGAGGCAACTGATGATGGCTAGAACCATGGCATGGGCTTTTATAGCCAGCGGGAACTCTCCTTCTGATTTCAAAAGCAAATATAAGTTTACCATGCCGAGTTACTTTCGCAAGAAAAGTGCAAATAGATTTCTACGGGGCCTTGAATTCGCACTTGGCCTACAGACAAGCTATAGAGGTAGTACTGGTACTGGTAAGCATGGGTCCGGGTCCGGTGGTCTCGATAAGCCCCCGTTAGGCGGAAAAAGTCTGGGTGCGCTTTGTTTGTCCAATAAACTTGTCAAATGCGCTCCGTTTCGTATCGTTGCGATTCGCTGGGTTGCTGGGTTCTCGTATCTCTGTTAATTCGAAGTCATCACTGGCCCAGTTCAAAAATACTACCCCTCCTAAGCATCGTAAAAGCGCCGTCTCTAATGCCAACTTATCGTCACCGGTTGTGGCTTTTTGTCTTCTCTCCAGGCTTGACTAATCACATTCATACTTTCATGGCGCCCATAAAAATTGCAACATGGTGCTTAGTAGGCTCGTTTGATGTCTTGTCTTGGCCAAATTGATGTACACAGGCGAAGTGCTAAATGAGCCGTTTGGCAATTTCAATTGTCGACGGCCCAATAGACACTTAAACAGGTTTACGGAGAGATTCTTGGAAGTCTGCAGAAGGGGGCCTCTAAAGGGCTGTATGTTGTCCAGTCAATGAACTTGTTAGTAGTCAGGCTAGGATAGTCAGTTAATAATCTGTTAATTGAACTGCTAATAAATGGCACATTTTGGCAAAGCTTTTCGTATGCTAATGCATAGCTCTAGTGTGCTGGCCACTATTTAAATGATTTAGCTGATATTTACATATTTGGTTAATGTATTTTAACATAACCACAAAACAAAGAGTTATGAGACAGTAAGTGCGGATAATAACAATAAACAGTTTATCTAAATGTAAATACCTTTCAGCAACATATTTTATAAAACACTAAAACCAGAAATTTTAAAAATATTTATAATTCATTGTTATATTTACAATTCCTGATATGTTATGCACATTTCTCGGTTTTTGTGGTTATGCGTTCATAAATAATAAACTAGTTTTGGGCAGTATAGATCATGTAATACTGGAAACCATAATTAATCCCATCAATTAATTACTTTCCACTTTATCTATTTTCCCCTTGTTTCAGATGAATTAATATATTTAGTTATAAGCACAATTTCTATTGACCAACAAACAATTACCAAACATGCATAAAATTAAGACAGGCCAGATTATAATGCCATAAACCAGAAAGCCAGACGCCAAATGAAGACGAATACGTTTTTAGTTTTCTCAAAAATGATTCAAATTGGCGCTCATCTGGTTTTGGCCAGATGTCTGAGCCCGGACTCTGGGCCTGGACCCTATAAAACCGAGGTGTGCGGGTCGAGAGCCGCTTATAACCTCGCCGGTCTTCGAGTCTGCGCCATCTTCGCACCGATTTCTGAACGCGGAAGATACGTCTACCATAAAGTCGTAAAAGGTGATTGAGCCATGCTTTCAACATATGGGTGTCGTGTGTGTTTTTTGTGATATTTGCGTGTTTTTCATTACACCGAAAACAAGTTAAATGAGAATATAACACCTGTTGTATGACACCTGCTACATGGTTAACAATAAAAAATATATATTTTGTGGAATTTTTATTAACAATATTTGAGTATAATATCCCACCAATAATTAGATCATCAAAAAAATGCAATGAAATAAGCTAAGATGAAAATAAAGACCTATCTGACAAAGATCTTTAAGAAAATATGAACTGAAATAGGGCCTTAAATAAAGTGACTTTATCCGATTTACAATTTGAAACGATCTTCATGTAGAATTTTGACAGAAAGGAATTAAAAAAGGATTTTATACATCTCGAGATACCGAATTGTTTCGGTGTAATAAAAAAACAAACATACAAGAGAACCGCAATTGCAATTAAGACTTCATTTAAATAGAAATGAGGAGTTACTCTCAGAGATGAAAGAAAAGGGAGTATTCGCCTTTCACCCAGGCCCAGCATGTGGTGAATATTTACGATTTACGGCATCGGTATTGGCAACGAAAGTGAAATTTTGGCCTGCGGTTGCCTAATCTAGATCCATTTGGCCCACGGCCAGGCAATCTAAGCCAAAAAGAAATAAAAGGAGAGCTCCAACAGTCCGAAATGATGTATGTTTATGCTGAAACTCGAGCGGATCCAATGCAGGGCTTGTGTCTTTTTAATGAGACACCAATGGCTATATGCTAAGCATATGCAAATGGGATTATTCAACCGATAATGATGATGCATATGTCATCAGTAATCGCGTTGGCCAACAGCATCTCGGAATAGCAAACACTGAATGCTCTGCCAAGCCATATTGAGATCGATGAAGCGCAAGACTTGTGGTGTGGGAGCTGGGCTCCGGGGAAGTGAAGAAATGGGTTAAAGCCAACGGGTGATTAATTACCAATTAAGTTGGCCGATGGCCGACAGAAGAAGATGATCTGCGGGATACCAAGAGAGCAAATAAATACCATTAAATTGTCGGACATGTAGTTTTTTGTTAAATTGATCATCAAGTTGTTAGGTTTCTTTGAAATATATATACTATAGATGCAGGTTGAAAATGAAACCCAATTAACGGGTTTCTTCAGGAAATATGTTTATTTGAAATACAACATTGATTGGTTTTCATTTTTGGGTTTCTCTTTAAATTACGTTTTTATTTTTCACTTAAAGTTGTTATTATTATAATATTTCTTATTCAAGAAACAGACATTTTTACCAGTCTTCAAAACTTTAATTTTACTAATTTTTTTGTTATTGAAATTCCGAGCTGAATTGGAAGATAAGGAAGTTTACCGGAAATTTCGTTTTTAATATTATTTATTATATTATACTTTAAAAATTTCAAACAGTTAATTATAGATTTTTTGTTCAACCTCGTAAGGTTTATGATATATAGCTTTTCCCGAGAATTTTGTGTCATGGCTGATAGGGGCGATCTTCGATTTTATAATGCTCATGAATATACATATTTATATGGGGGTTTCCCCATATTTCCCTATTAAAAAACCACGAGCCCTATCGCAAGATGGTTCGTATCGAGGTGAATGGGCTAAATTCACCTGCGATTAACGTTGACAGATGAGGCTGGAGAGTGGGGAAGGGAGAAGGAGGAGGGACAGTGTTGGCCAAGCGATTATCTAACACTCTCCACTCTTTTTGCTTTCATGCAGATGCGGATGTGCTCATCGATGTGGTTGCAGCTGGCGACGGGCCTGGCCCTGCTGGGTGCTGTGTCATTGCAGACCCTGCAGTCGTTCCCCAAGCTGTGCGACATCCGAAACTTTGACGACTTCCTGCGGCAGACGGGCAAGGTGTACACCGACGAGGAGCGAGTCTACCGCGAGAGTATCTTCGCCGCCAAGATGTCGCTGATCACGCTGAGCAACAAGAACGCTGACACAGGCATCGCGAGCTTCAGCCTAAGTGTCAATCCACTGGCCGACATGACCAGGAAGGAGATCGGCACCTTGCTGGGCTCTAAGGTGTCCGAATCCGGAGAGTAAGTATGCTTTTAACACATGCTATGCCATGACTCGGCCACCAGAGTCTGGCCCACATCGGTACCTCCTTGGCACAGAGTAACCACCGGTGGGAGGTTATTTCTGCGCAGCACATCGGCCACAATTTTGGTGGTAGCCACGGAAACTAAAGGCGTGCTGGGGGCTCCCTTTCACAGGACACTGTTGCCAGTGGTAAGAGCTATCGCCGCATTCCATCCAAACACAGCATTGGGGAAATTGTAGGCCGAAATAACGCCCACCAATCCCGCCCTCCAAAATGGAGTGCTTTTTCTTGTTGACGTCAGAAATGAATGGTTTTCGGCGAGCAACTCTCCCATGTAATCCAGCCTTGTGCAGGCAGTTCCTGATGGTTTGAGTACAAACTTT